>OZ026612.1:71615632-71758632 GCA_964020975.1 Hermodice carunculata | reverse complement strand
GAGACTGGAGATGTTGCCGCTTTTGGAAAACTGACTACATCCTATGAGCATTGTTCTTTGCTTACAAAAATGACATTTCCATATGATATACATCAACTTCATGAGTGGGTCAAAAGTGGTTTGAAAGATAGTGTACCCCTTGATGGCTATTACATTCATATGCATGTACAAAATGTTTTGTTGTTTCATGGTTTACATACAAATTCTATTCTTACCTTCCACAGTGATGTGCATGGTTTGCCTGAGATTAAGCAAACGTCAAGTTCGTTAAAAGATGCAGTCCATGTGCAGATGATTTTTAGATCAAGGTTAATGAAATGAAACAAATTTTGCATATTAATTCGTATTGCTCTTAATGCAAAAAAAAAAATATGTCGGGATGGAAGCAAACCCCCCCCCACCACCACCACCACCAGTTTATTGCTGTTGTAAATGAAAATTGGAAACTGTATGGTGACTTGTGGTTTTCAGGTTGTTCCTGGTTGGTATGCACCTGAACTGTCCAGAGGAGTACTCTATGAATACGACTGTACCTATGTAGGTCATATTGTTCCACAATCATAATGCCACTGTATGGGTCTGCTAGGTTTGCATATTTGTAATTGGTAATTAATGATAACTGCAAAGTTCAAAACTCATTTGTGATGCAAAATATTGCTTATTGGTACACAGTGCTGGAGGGTCTGCCTACCAGCTCACCACTGATTGGCTAATTATAGTCACATGGTCACAGTTGTTCAAATTTGTGAGTCACACATTTTGTACACAGGCCCATGATAATTCATCTGCATGTCCTGGAGACACTGTGCAGGCCACAGTCTGATGCACACAGGGACATTGGTCATGGCCCAGCTGATCAGGAATGAATATCACAATGAAACCTGGATTTTAAGACCACCTGGGTTGTAGTCTGATTAAGTACATGTTTATGTAAGTGGTAGTCTTTCGTAACAGGTGGCTTCCTGTAAAATTTAATTTTTTGGGTACACAAATTCGTTTTAAGTAACTCAGTGACAGTGTAATGGTCTTAAATTCTGAAAGGGTATATATTTATGTGAGAATAGATATTCAAATCATCTGGTAGTCCCTGTCTTGGGGATTGTACTGTTGGTATGGGAGATAAGGCCAGCAGTCATTTATGCAAATAAAGTAATTCTTGCCATAAATGTATTGCACAGGAGATCAAAAGGTTCGTCTTGCTTTTGCAATGATACAAAAGTGAGCCATGTGAACAGAGTGTGTTTTCAATCAGTAAGTGGTTTTAAGGTGGCTTCTGCATTTAATTTAGTGATCCTGTTTCAAATAAAGAGCCAGCTGTCAGTTTTGTAAGGTCAATTTATTTTAATCTTTTGAGATGTTGCAAAATGCAACTGTTTTGTAAACCACATTTGCCAGATTTTTCATCTTCAGAAGACATATCTCTGTTTTCCTCCTATGTTGTTGCTTCAACAGTACATGTGTAACAACAGAAGACTTGCAGGCTTTTAATTCAGAAGAGGCTAACCCTTCCAGCTGGCTGACAAAATGAGTCTAGAAATAATGTGACATGTATCAGACTGTCAGTCCAAATGTGCTCCTTGATGTAACAGTGATAAGATATTGACTACAAATGACAGTAATAAAGCAGTGCAGCGGGTTACCTGTCATAAACCAGATTGGCTTGCCATCTGTACAGACAGGGATGCTCATTAGTTAACTCACAGGCCTTGGTCAGTGGTTCTGGCACTGCCTGGCAAGTCATGCTGCAGCTGCGCTTGCAGCAGCTGCAGCATGACTTGCCAGGCAGTGCCAGAACCACTGACTTTAAGTCTATAGGCATGTTGGTACTTGAACAGAAGCTCTTTTCATGAGGAATTTAAATATGCAATTGTCTTAAATCTAGGTAAACATACGGAAAAATCAGGGACTGGTATGGAATGAGTTAATTAATCAGGCTGCATAAGGCTGAAGCAGGTCAGGAGGGGGCAGTTCAGAAGGAGATTTATATCCACAGGAAACTGACCTTCCTCCCCCCCCCCCAAAAAAAAAACCCAATAAAAATGATTTGAAAGAAAAAGAAAGAAAAGAAAAGGCACCCAATAACACATGTGGCTCATTAGCAACGAATACAGTTTAAGATTTATAAATTACACACAGGACCTTAAATCATACCAAATGTATTTTGTTTGTTCCTGTATGCAATAAGCTGAGCAGGCAGTAATAAGCTTGACATAGCAACTTTCTCACTAAATTTAGTCCTGTTACAAGGTCCATAAGGCTTCAGTCCAACAAAGCAACTGGCAACTGATTGAAACAATGGTAAAAGCATTATGCAGTAAATCACTGTTATGAGGCAAGTTGTGTGTCGCTTCACTGAATAAACTCACTTGATTTTATCTCAAAATGGAAGAATACAAAAACTTGTAATTTGGAGAAGGTAACAAGCCTCATAGAAATAAGTGTTACCAAAAGGCCACTTGTGCATTTTGCAAAAAAATGTACATAATTATGCCTTTGCGACATATTGCTGAAATTATGGATGCAAGATAGTAAGACTCAGGTACCTAGAAGTTGGCTTGACCTCATTCTCAGGGTTACAGGACTGTAAAACCGAGATGTGATACCAGATCATTTAACCTGGTGATTGAAATCACCAAGAATAAGATATTCATTATACTTGCATCACTTTTGAAACAAAAAGAAAAAATCATCAATGATTTATTATTTCTAAAATCAAATGTTTTTTAGGGCAAACACAACAAGTATGAATCTTTGACAAGGTAGTGTGTTAAGTACTTGATTCCTGAATATATATATACCAGGATAAAAATAATATTTTGATACTTTGAGTTCATTATCAAGTCAGAAATTCATACTATGTTAATCAATCACAGAAAAATGCAACAAATCTTCCCAATCAAATGGACAAATGAAGAAGTATCAGCATTGCCAGCATTTAATGTGGCCCATTTTGTTTCACATATTATCCAGTAAAAGGCAGAATACAACAACTGTAGCCACCATGTAAAATGTGATGCCACTTAAAGCCATATACAGTAGTTATTTTTAGAGGTCACATTAAGCGTAGGTCCTGCATTAGACACAAAAAATGAAGAAAAGACACCTGGAAATCAATAAAATATTGTCATTTGGCATCTCTGTGGACGCTTGCACAAAAAAAAATGCCATGCATTTTGAATGATACAACTGCAAAATTTGCCCCACGCTTAGTATCTTTGCACCTTTGCAGTCAGGGTGTTTTGCATCGTCCACCATGATCATGATTATGTATTATACTGGTGGAATCCTCTGATGTTTGTCTTTCTATGTAACAAGCTCTCTTAGTTGTTGAGAAAAAATATTCCTGGAGTATCCCTGCAAAAATTTACATCATTTCACCTCATTATAAATGCGCTTAGAGGATATCCAGGCTTTTCATTGGGTGGATTTGATCACGTGCTGCACACTGTCCAATCCATCTTGTTGTTGCCGCTGTGCCTGTCTCATGTCCGCAATGTTGGGAAGATACAAGTCGTATTCATGCAAATACCCAGATTTAAATTTTCACATCATATTTTCACCAAAACACTTCCATAGAGCAAATCTCGACACAGATATTTCTCACGGAAGGCAAGGAAAACACGCAGATTAGTCATCGCACAGTCACACGTGGACGAGGCGAAGATTTGCATTGACACGAGGTGATCATGTGTTGTTGATCGCTGTCTCCTATGCATCACGTCTTTATTGATATTGCTGATTTTTAACAAAATTTTGTTGTTTTGATTTTATTAAATTGTTTGAATGGAACAAATCTGTATGACAGAACAAGATAGGTATGAAATTCATGATCACAGGCCAGAAAAAATGTATATACAACATAGCAGAAAACCATGCTTCTGACAAGACAGGCTGTGTACACAGTACACTCGCTTGTGTTGCAGGGCCAGTACCATGTTGCTTGGTAAAAAAAGTGACCGCACTTCAGATCAGACTCTTGACACCTCCTAGGGCATCAAATTTTTCAGGTAAATTGAAATAGAAAGTCCACAGAAATATAAATCATGTACTTTTGGACCATTTCATCATGTGGAATGAATCGCAAAAATAACAGAGCCCAGGCATGTTCAATATGCATGCTGTTTGTTGTGAAAGCGAGTAAAAAAACTGCCCGATGGCACACTGTGTGCGATATCAGATACTGGCACAGTGGCAGTGTGCTAGAGGTTAAGCCCCCTTCACAAACCGTATTTTGGTAAACCAGGGATGTGTTATAGACTTAGTCTTAATAGCAGGTCCCTGGGTCTGTAGTAGGTCCATGGATAGACTGAATCCATCCTTGGTATAGTCAACAAACTTTTAGTCATTAAACTCTTTTTGGTAACTTTTTATAGAATCTTAATTATAATTATGATTTGCCTGCATGAGGATATAGACCCTATGTTATGTTCGTTTCTAGGGTTAAGTTACCTGCATGTTTTCTCTATTTATCATTTTTACGTAAACTCGTGTATCACTGTATGTTGATTATACTGTAAAAAATCAATCAATCAAATCACACCAAATGAAGTCTAGTTTGCGCAATTTCAGACTGGACCCATCGATTCAGTCCATGGACCCACTATTTTTTCCGGAAAAAGAAGAAAGATGGGCCCAATGAACCCATACTGAAAAAATCCTTGATGTGACCCCTTATTTTATGCTGCCATTCAGAGTGGCTCAATTTCTGAAGCGAGGGTCCTTAGTAGTTAAACTCTGATGGTGCAAGCTATAGCCCTTCACCTTATCCCACTCAGCTTCATAAATGGAGATTTGGAAAAAACATATCACAGCAAGTTCATGTGAACATTGGAATAGTCAAAGTTGCAGGCGTGTCTGTCAAATAATACTACCTTTAAGTTTGTGTCGCCATAAAAGTTTGGGTAGCATTGTCTTGCAGTTATAGGAAGTTCAGTTGTTTTATTTATTGTAGCTTGAGATAAGACAGTCAAATCTCCCTATGTATCTGTTTATCATTTTAGACATGCATACTTGCTGGAACCCAAACTTGAGAATGGTTCAATGTAAATATGATTTTATTAAGAGATGGCAGCACTGATTTGTGCAGATTGATGATTTATGTTTTAAAAGATCAGTGTTTGAGTCTTATTGATAGATGGCAGCACTGTATTGTTGTGCTGGACCACTAAAAGAAGTTCCTGTTTCTGCCACCAGGTGACAGTTACAAATACGCAATGAAATGTCTTCATGGCATGTATGAGTGTTTTTGAACATAATTGATGTATATTTTAAACATATTACTGGATTCATATCCTAACATTTCTTGAAGTATAATGGTTTTACTCTGTGATGATCAGAATAAAACTAAACCTGCCACATTCTGTAGTGCACTCAGTAAACAGTACCCTAGCCCCAAAACAGAGTACCACAACCGAGAAAGTCTTGCCTTACTTTTAGGTCACTCACTCGGGACCAAAGGCTAATTATTAGGCACAACATATCTTTTTCACTATGATGATTCAAAACTTCCCAGTGTAAATGTAGAAACTTTTTAAAAGTTGGAGTTTGGGCATTTTCAGTGATTCGTAAAACTTTGCATTATAAAGTTTAGTCTTAAACTTGATTGTTGTCATCTGCTGATTTTTTTTCCTTCAGATTTTGTTAAAATACATGTGTGTAGTTATTATTGTTTTTTTTTGTTTCATTTTTACAATAAAAGCAAAGTGTAATTTTTTGTGCACTTGTTTAACCAGTATATTTATATTATAGTACAAAACCCAGAAAACAAAAAGACAAAGCAAAAGTATGTTAACACAGATGTAATGGGAAGGTAGTCTTAATATATATGATTCAAAGCTCGAGTGAATTGTTAAAACTGAACATCCAAACACTTGAACACCATTTAGAGAATAAAATTATTGTACTTTTGCCTGTTTGTTAGTGACACCTGGTGGTTAAGATACAAACTATAATTTAAGATGGTCTGCACACCATGATTAATTTGCAGATGAATCAAAACCTTTTCAGCAACAGGTTATAAAATGATTTGCTATAACTTCCGTGATTACAGTAATTTTTAAAACCTTTTTCACTCCAGTGTCGGGAAAAGCAACCACGTGTAATATTGGGTTACCACTGACAAAAACAAAAACAAAAACAAAAAAAAAAAAAGAAAAGAATTGTAGTCAGTTTGGCTGAAAGTACTTTGAAATCTGACCTGAAACTGTTTTGCAAGCAAAAAGCAACACAAAGTGTGTTTGTATAGTACATACCTTTTGTGAGAGTAAAGAAAGAAATTGTTTTTATTTCAAATTTAAGGTTATAAAATAATTTGCTATTACTTCCATGATTACAGTATTTTTTAAAACTTTTTATTTCAAATTTGATGACAGAAATGTATTATTTGTGAATAATTTCAGCTTAAAAAATATCTTTAGTCAAATTTTACTTATGCTGATGTATGGCTGATTGGCTTATGACCAGTGTCAGCCCAGTAAAGCTGTGTCTGCTTCTGTATTGCTGTTTCAATATCTTAAAAAGAATGAAGAAGGCATGATAATTGCAAAGAGGTCTCAGGAGAACATAGTGGGCACTTGGGAGAGAGAGAGAGAGAGAGAGAGAGAGAGAGAGAGAGAGAGAGAGAGAGGGAGGGAGGGAGGGAGGGAGGGAGGGAGGGAGGGAGAGAGAGAGAGAGAGAGAGAGAGAGAGAGAGAGAGAGAGAGAGAGAGAGAGAGAGAGAGAGAGAGAGAGAGAGAGAGAGAGAGAGAGAGAGAGAGAGAGAGAGAGAGAGAGAGAGAGAGAGAGAGAGAGAGAGAGAGAGAGAGAGAGAGAGAGAGAGAGAGAGAGAGACTGTTCCTATAATAGATGGCCCTTATGAAGGGTACAATTTAATGGAAATATAATACTGTCTGCATGACATGACTTTAGGTGAGGGGCAGCCATATTGTTGGGTTGGGCACCTTAGAGGAGGCTAACACTTCAGTCCCAAAATTGATTTTTTGCCTGTTGATAAGCATTTTGTAAAGGATCAGATCATTCCAATGCAAATTTAAGCAAGAATGAATTTAAACTTTATGGAGAGTATGGTCTGCTTTGCATGGTAAGTTGTAATTCAGGCCAAGTCTGTTAGTGGAGTCCTGTTATCTTGATATCTTTAACTTGGCATGACACAGCAACATGATAGTTACTGTTCAGTTAAACTGCTGTGTGGTCGGTGTGTTGTGTAGTCCCAGTGAACTTAAGGCAATTATTTGAGAAAACCCCAGGTTTCTGCACTTCAAAACAAGTTCTGCAACTGTTGCACCATGGTCTTGATATCTCATTTATAGTAGATACCACCAGGTGACAGCACTGTGTCAGCCTGCTTAGATTTCTGTGACCATGAATTTCAGGACTTCCACTTGCAGTCACCAGGTGGCAGCAAGCAGCAACATAAGAACTGCTTTCTTTGTATGTTTTGAACTGACATTCTTTTGAAGTTACTCAGATTGAAGTTATGTGAAAGTCTCATGATAATGCGCCGAAAATCAGCTTCCATAACCAAGTACTCTTCCAAGAATACAGGGTGTATATCTGAAACAGGTCTCCATTATAAAGGATACATCTGAGCAGACCTTGCATATTGTTCATATAATTATGCACACATGTATATTTGACATTGTGTACATTCTTGAAATCCAAAGTGACTTCATATATGCCTGCCGCCAGTAGGGTTCAGTGTAAAGTGAAGATACAGAATGTACAAGTTAAAGTGATTTGATGTGGTTGCTTTAGATTCCTAGAATGGCTTTGTGACGGAGTCAAGCACTGAGTGACACCAGTGACGACAGTTAAACAGTTGCCCTATAGCAGTGTGTCCCTCAGGCAAGACGAGAGTGTTCTTATGCAGGCACTGACTGGCTTAGTGTGCAAACACCTTCATATAAATAACAGGTTTTGTACTCATGACTGGCATTATGTAGGTTAGAAGAGACATTTATTAATAATTTTGTGAATATATTGTGAGATTGACCAGTGAAATATTGAAAAAAAGGGACATCTAATGGTTAGGTTTGACATGTTTCTGAACATAAGGCTGTAGACTACTGGCATGTTCCAATTGTCTTCAAAGTGAGCTGGCATGAAAACACAGTAGAACGTGACCATCATTTGTTTTAGTTCATTGGAGATAAATGACGTCAATTTATCTTAAATTCAAAATTATGTAACTGATTGAGCAAATGACTTGTGTAGAGGTATGCAACCAAGTCTCTTTATGTGCCACCTTATGTTCACTACATCTTTGCTGTGTTTTAGTTAAAAAAGGATTCCAGGGAAACCTGTATCTTTTTTACCCATGCAAGTACATAAGACATTAATTCTTTGATACATAGATAACTGGGATCTTATTTGTAAAAATCTTATATTTCTTTCGTAGCTCAGTGCACAATACCTTCATAAATTTTTCATGTAAGAAAAGACAACGGTGATGATTTATTATCTCCATTGTACCATCCATGTCTCCTTTAGGGACTTCGTGAACCTACTGTGCACCTAACAGAAAAGGTATAGGATGTTGGAAAAAGTTTTCTTTACTGTACTGTTGTTGCACCATTACCATCTGTAAATACATCCCACAGCATGCACATGATGTAGATCACTATCTAAGTGAGACCTACCCCCTCCCCCAACAAGCCAGTAAGTCACCAGGTGAGGCACTGATGTGTTGTGAAATATACCTACCTGTCCACCTGTCTGGTGGCATTTGAGTGCACATGTGAAAAACTATTGTAAATGTGGAAAATGATCCATATAGCAAAGAAGTGTGTACATGTAGTTTTGATAGGCAATTGACGAGAGACCACCCCTCTAAAGTGGCCAATTTTTTGTTGCATTTGAAGTGGCCTTGTTAGAAGTGGACCACTATACATGTGTTGATGTCTGTAAAAAAGTTACCAATGGCAGCTTTGCAGTTGCCCATTTGACATACATATACTAAGCTCCATGTATTGCCCATTGACATACTAAATTCCATGTTTTGCCCGCTGACATACGAAGCTGCTTGTATTGCCCATTTGACATTCTAAGCTCCATGTAGTTGCCTAGTTGCCTGTTGTCACCAGTTGAAGTAAAAACTTCAGCCAGTTTGATCAGCTGATCTGATTAAGCAAGTTAACTTTGTAAGGGTAAAGACCACATTGTTAATTTAAAATAACTTTAGGACTGGGTGCAAAAAAGATCATAAGTTTGAGTTGCAAATACATAGGAAATTTAATGATGATTAAAAAAGATCCCCATTGAAAACAGATTTATTGTAAGATTAATATAAAGTGAGAAGATTGAAGAAAAGAGGGTTTATTATTCCTGTGGCTGCAGACAGTTCATTGCTCAAAACTGGACCTTGGCCTGAGAGTGGGCTCCTTGCAAGTTTGATCCCTCTCAAGAGTGTGTTTACTTGTGATATGGCTACTCTATCTTGTTATAGCTACTAGGTAGGGGGCTATCTACAGTACAGGCTACTGAAAAAGTGATAAGAACCAGTAGTGTGTCACCTTAGTATAATAGTGTTAAATCTTGCTTCCCCTATCAAGTATAGACATGACAGGATAATACCTGGGCAATATTGTCATATTTGTTCTTCGATAGCTTCCAGTTCATTTACAGTGAGTGGGCAAACAGTTATTTCAAGATGGAACATGTTACAAATTGTTATGCCCTTAGTGAATTTTTTAACAGTTTCTGTCGGGTCATGTGCTACCATTCTTTTGTCAGAGGAGAAAATGTATTTTTGTGAGTTTTAATGTTGCTATGAAGGTATCTCTATGGGAATCAAATTTATAACAGGCACCTGAATAATATCACCCTTATGTGGAATGCCAAGGAACGTGTTTAAAGCAAAACTTTGAATGAAAACTCTTTTTTTATGTGTTTTTTTCTCTGGACAGCAGCAACAGCCAATGCTATTGAGAACAAGATGTTCTGAAAGACTTGTCGCACTGTACAAGACAGGAATGAATTGAGTGTTGCAACATTAGCATGCTCATTTTAACGTGTTGAAGCTGTTTCTGAGAACTGCAGTGAACAACAGTCATAGGTGGCATATAGTTATGGACTTGAAGTCAGAAGTACCATTCTTATCTGTTACTGACTTGGTGTTACGTAGACAGAGAATATGATTAATTCCAGAGGAAATTCAGAACGAAGTCTGAACAGTGGCATGGAATTGAAGTGAGCTATACCAAACACTTCAGTTAAGATGAAGTCTGAACAGAGCTGCTTGATTAGCTATAAGTCATGCCTTCTTACCCATTCCGTCATGTAGCATCACCAGGTAATTCCTTAACCCTTTATGACCCAAGTCACACAAAAGCACCTGGATGTAAGTTGTCATCTGCTTTGTTGTGTTTATTGAAACTTTAAGTTTATGTAGATTAGATAGACCTATCATGACGGCAAGCCTCAGGTCAACAGCTTTCATTGGCATGGATTGCGCACACTGCACCCAACCCAGGCCAAGGAAAGCCATCAACTGAGTCTTATTCTGACCAGGACAGAGTTAAAAGTCATCAGTTAGATTGCTGGCAACTTAAATTGCTTTCATTTTAAGTGTTGATTCAAACTGAAATTGGCTTAGATTGAAATTGGTTCTTTTAAAGCCTTGATTGGGATTGAGATTGGTGGATGCTTAAAGTCTTTTTAAATGTTGGTTCAAGGTGGTTATTTATGCCAATAAGCCATTGTTTAGTTGTGTGACATTACACTCACAAACAAATTTACCCCCAGGGAATACATAAGAATGGGATACAGTGGCAGTCTTGAATGAATAGAGTAAGGAAAAGCTTTTGACAGAGTTGATCATACTCAGTCTTTTGGATGCAAATTAGAAATCAGTACTGTGGGAAACCTTTATCCTAATTATCGGTACATGTCATTACCTTGAATCAGTCATTATGCCTGTGTGTAGATGTTTAACTGTTGAATATCTACCAAGTGTAATGTAGACAGAGGAGTCAATAGCAACATCAGTTCACTGGTTTGTGGTATAGGTGCATAATGCAATGAAAAGGAAAGTTGTAACATTTTAATTTGTGCTAATTAGACACACTTTGAAGATTTTAATGTGCAGTACTTTAAACCTATTAAAGAGGCAATTTCAATTCAAAATATTGTGGCCAAGGTACATTGGATTATCATTGAACAAAATTTTAAATCATTTCAAAGTTTACTTGTTTTCAAGGTACACAGACATATTTGCTCAAAGCAAATCTTATTTTTTTCTACTGATATACTAAGTTAGTAAGGTCTTGTCATGCTCCATCTGACCTTACAATGGCTGGAGCATGGACATGTTAGCAAATGCAGAAAAAATTCTTTCCTAGGTTATGACAGAAGGGAAAAATTTAAAAGCATGATGCGATGGTGGGGCAGGGAGGATAGCATCAGTGTTAAGAGATCTAATGGTGATTACATTGGCTTGCCACATCTTTTGGCCATTAAAAATTGGAAGACATGATCCACCACTGTATACCTATCCCCCTGTCTCTCCTCCTTCCTTCTCTCTCTCTCTCTCTCTCTCTCTCTCTCTCTCTCTCTCTCTCTCTCTCTCCCTCTCTCTGAGTGGAAGAGGTGATCAGTTAACAGCTGTTGTTAGTGCACTTTGGGTACATTGGGGTTGGAGCTGTTCACTTAGTTCTGGCGGGGTCTGATATAATCAGGTAACTCGTGCATATAAAACCTGCTGATATTCGTTGGTCAGGTGTAAAGAATTATGCACAATGTAATAAGGACCAAAGGTAACTTGGCACAGTTTGTGTATGGCTAAATTGCAGTTTTAATTTGTACAGATGATGGAATAAACAGATTAAACATCTGGAAATATCAGCTCCTACATTTGTAAGGGTATTGGTATCATGAACACTTCTTCATGGTTTGCAGGTAACATGAATTATGACAGCTTGGGCTATTAGCATATGTATATTTATCTCTGAAAGAATCTGTTCCCATGCTAAAGTTTCCCAATTCAAGCTTTTGTAGAGGTGGCTTCATATGCAGTTCCCACATCTACACAGGTTGTCCTTGTGTGCTTGTTAGAGATACATATCTGGCCCCAAGCACCAGGGCAAGATAAAGGGGAACAAAATGTCCAGGGAGCCTGGTGACATATGAATTAGCTTCTATGTATCACTTCAGGCACTGGCTTTCAGCACTCCCGGAGTCTGTCTCAAGAAAGATGTAAGGACAAAGCGCATTCTTGCAGATAGATAATACATAACACAAGCCGACAAAACAAGTTCAGAGACAAGAGTTACGTAAACATAGATAGACTCTGATGGGCAGCCATTTCATTCTACATGGAATGAAAACAACCTCATTTGTTAATTGTTTGTTTCACTTTTTTGCATTAACTGAATAAATATCTCAAGAACTCTACCTTGTACCCACTTTAATTTTTCCAGTGCCAACTGCGACTTTAATCAAACTACTTAAAATGAACAACTCTGAAAAGGATGACAGATTTTATGTTGCTTGTGAAAAGACATTTAATCCAAGTAGCAACATACCTATAGTTACATAGAATATAATAGTCCAGGTTAACATCTTTCCTTGATGCAATGCATGCAAAGCTTGTCAATGAAAACTGTTGACCTAGTCCAAAATGTGGCACTGAAAGAGTTAACAATGGCTGGGAAGACCACAAGTTTCTGGAAATTGTATACATTTAACATGAAGCATGATTACCTTGGAGGAGCAGTGTAACCTTCATTTAAGCTTCATATAATGCAGGCCATAAAGGGCAGAAAAATGGCTTTGGTTGTTTTTATTGAGTATTAAACAAAATCTGTTCATAAATTCTGATTGAGACAATAAAATGTTTAGTATGTAGACAACAGGTTTATGGTCAGAGAAGGATAAATAATAAGTTTGATCATAAATATGTGAATTACTATTAATATACAAGTTTGTGCTTGTTGCCTTCTGATTTTACGACGTGCAAACAAAGTTCAAGTGAGCTGTGAACAGAATTATATATTACTATCTCGATACCACAATTATGCATAGGAGCTTACTGTGTGACACAGACACAGCCAGTCCACAAGGCACCTCGTCAATGTAGCCTTCCTGTTGAAATCAACCAAAAGCAACTGAGTGTAAATTGTGTGCAGCAATGTTTTTACTTTGCCTCATTGATAAAAAACATTTTGGTGAGAATTGTAGCAGACATCATGAAGTTTTTTTTAGCTTGTAGGCCATTTGGGCCCAACGACTATGAATTTTATGCAGGCCCAGGGCAGCTTTTTGTCAGCCCAAAGTTATTTTTGTCAGCAAAAGCCAATAGCTGATGACTTTTCATGATGCCTGTAGTAGAAAAAACATTGATGATAGCATACTCCAGGTTGGTAGCTTCCCTTTACAAAGTTCGTTACATTCTACCCAATCAACACCAAGGAAAGCTGTTAATGAAATCTGAAGTCTTGTTCATGATATAACTGGATTTTCATAGAGCTCACTTGACTAATTCAAGCAGATATATTGTTGGATGGCATAATCAGTGTGTACTCATTAAAATTAATGTACACTTCACTGTTCAGTATTTTCCCCAGAAAGTAAGATGTAGATTTTTAGTATTTGATGATGTACATGTAAAGGATGATGATGTGCATTTGGCAATGTATAGTTGAGTATACTGGTGACTACAGATTCTGTGATAACGTAGCTTATTCATAACTTGATGGACAGTACATGTACATGTTGTGCAAGAGGACTTGACACACACACACACACACACCACACACACACACACACACACACACACACACACACACACACACACACACACACACACACACCACACACACACACACACACACCTTTTCCCTCCAGGCTTAACTGTTATTTTATGATATTTCTATGATTGAAAAAAAAAATGATTGAAACATACACAATTAAATTCTGATAAATCCAGTATAAACTGGGAAATGATAACCTGTTTGCTGTAAAAATCAATTGTGTGGACAGATCTAAAATTACATGACTATATCAGCTGTGTGGTAATGAGGGTCTGCTAGAGGAAACCATAAATATTAGTGTGCTGTAAATTAATGTAATATTTTTATGGTGGCAGTGGAGACTGTTTATGTGCAAGGGTACATGTGTGCATGATGGTCTGCGCAGTGCAGCAGGATCTTTGACACAACTGGGCAGATAGACACACTTCAGTGAATGCGTTCATGTCATCATTGTGAACAACCTTTACCTATCACGAATTACCATCGATGTGTCACCCGTTTTCTCTGCCAACATCTCTCGCAGTGATACAACGAAACACTTCTTCCTGAGGCATAATTGGCCAGTTGACCATTTCAACCGAGATTCACTGCCACATTGTCCACTTCTAGTTATTTCAGTTCATTCCCGGTTGGGTCCTAGCAAATGATAGATTTTGATACCAGGAGAACAGTTGGACATTATTGGACTGGACAGATTATCAGAGTGTTATCACTGTTATAACAGACTTTTGACTTTTGAAATCTGTGTTGTGGGATCAAAGGATATACGCAGTTGACTGAATCCTCTGAAATGGGGCCCACTTTGGTATACCTGACGAACATATTTTGAGGAATTTACCCAACTTTACAGGGTATACGTGGATTGTTTACTTACAAAATGTCTACTTTGTACCTTTCGGTAGGGCGGTGTGACCTACACGATGGCATTGACAACAACGCACTGGACTTCCAAATACTGGAGGACATCATTACAGGCCAGAACAACATGTGAGTACAACTTTGTTTATTTCCCACCAATGTTTTCACATTTAGTTTAGGTAACATGAAATGCAGGGATGTACAAACCATGGGCCAGGTCCAGGAAGTAGGTGTTTATGACTTTTTACCAACAGTTTATACACACACTCACACCTGTCGCCCAACTGTATCTCAGTATGTCCCTCTAGACAGGGGCAATTGATTAGTAGCTGTTATGAAATCTATTCGCAATGTAATTTTCATCCTGATCAGCTGAGGTCACATTTCATAACTCAGACTTACCAAGGTTTGAAAATAACCAGTGAATAAATGTGATTAATTGTAATGATATTTACTAATAAAGTGATTAGTATCAAAGTAGTGTGCAAAAATACCTGTATTTCAGCTTTCTTGGTAACATTTGAAGTATGAGGTTAAAGAACAAAGGTAGGCAGCCAATACTGGAAATTGCTTTAATTTCACTGTACTCTTATTTTCGTTCATTTCACTGATTGCACAAAATAGTGAAAATAAAAACACAGTGAAATAGTATTTTAACATTGTTTGAATAGGAATTATGTCCAAAACAGTGAAATTATAACCACAGTGAAATGTCAAAAATACAAAAACCTTTAAAAAATATACACACAAAAATAAAGCAATTTACAGTACATGGAATTGTGACACATTTTTATGTGCGGGGGGGGGGGGGGGGGAGGGGGGGAACGACGGACCCAGAAGGAGAAGACCAAAGCCCAGTAAATACTAGTCCATTGGAGCCTCCTGCTGCTGAGAAGGCGGGTGCTTACAAAATAAAAAATGATGGTGCAAGGTGGTATGAAAGTGAAAGTCCTTGTTGTTTAACAAATTACTTGTCATGTTATGAAACAGAAAAAGCTTTTTTTATAGTTCTTACAAAATGTGTCACAATGTTACGAAACAGGAACTAATTAAGTGTTCATAAAATTTATCATTAAGATATGAATTTTTAGAATGTTCGTTTTCATCATATATTGGAGGTTGAATTTGTTGTTGATTGAATAGGAGGCATTCCTATTAGCTGGGCTGCTTTGCCTGTATCATACATAAAGAAAATACCCACATGTGGGAACATCCATCAGTATGCCTGCATCATTGTGTCTGATCCTCACTATAGTGATCCCTCTCTGATAGGAGCCCTCAAGAGAGGCCACCCTCTCTGCAAAGGTCACTTCTCCATGTCTCAAAAGTGGTATTTCCATTGTATTGGCCCTCTCAAGAGAGACTACCTCTCTGATGTGGCCACTTTTTGGTTGCATTTGGGGTGGCCTTATTTGAGGGGAAACCGTCATATTGCCCAGCAGCAGGGTGAGAGATAATGTTGGAAAATCAATATGCATGTTTCCTATTGTTCTGGTTTGCTCTTGTATGCAGTATGGAAAAATGAAGAGTGTTAAGTATTCCAAAGAGTGGAGCACAGTGTAACTTGAAATATACTTTTTGGTGAAAAGTTTAATTTTGAAGTAATTGTCGTATTTGACTGGACGTTTATTTTTGCTTTTAAAAATTTTGAAGTCCTATATACACATTAATGACAATTGGTTGTATTTACATGTAATAAAAAAGCTGTGAAAATTGAGGTTTTGTCAAATGCTGACCAGCCTGGTGGGCCTTGTGTATTGTTGATTGATGGCTTTAGAGCTTGATGTTAGTCAGAAGTTTCAAAGTTTGCTAAGCAGGCTAACTTTCCTAGAGTAATCCTGAACTGTCTCAAAGATGCAGAGAATTTTACATGGCTGAGAGTGAGTTACCGTTTTTCTGATATTCCCTGCCAACAGTGATCACGAGTAAGAGAAAAATGGTAACTCATGCTCCAGCCTTGTAACATTTTATTTTTTCTGTTTAACTGGCCATTCGTCGCAAAAATATGCTGTAGGCCTACTTTCAATGCCAACCTGGTGTGCCATGTTGGTAGTTGTTCCACGTGATGTGTAATCAAACATCCCTGGCACACATTTGATTTTGTATAATGCACTACGTCACTGTTGCAGGCATGTCATAGTTGACTTGTAACAGTATTTAGATCATGTGATCTACAGTGAGTTACTACTTTCAAATTTCACTCAAGAAAATGATAATTCACTCCCAAACAGAGAATGAAAAGGTGAAATTTGTTGCATGAAAATGAAAGTTGTGGTGAGGCTTTTATGTTATTTTATTGCAACATTACGTTGATGTAACTTAGAGGACAACATGTGTATGAAGGTTGTATAAATGGTGGGAGGAGCAAGCATCTTATAAAACTCATGTAGGTGCTTCAACAGGTCACTTAACTTGTGTTTTATGTACTGGGCCAAGCATTTGATATTTGACTGTTACTGTAATCTCAGAACTCCAGCAAGACAAATTTACAGCTGTGTTAAAAGACCATCAACACTTATTATATGACCACCTTCACAGCTAATGGCCAGTTTGGTGATGTGATGGCTGTTTTTCGTAATTTTGATGACTAAATAATAGTGAATTAATGTCAGGTCAGTGTTTGCCTAAGGACTGTGCATAGCAGCACTGTTCTCTTCCAGGTAGGGACCACTGTGTATTATTGAAATACATCGGCTACAGGTACGCTTGTACCCACACCACGTGAAATGTTTTTTTCCGCCACAATCAATACAGGTGTTAAGATAAGCAGATCTGTTGTATATGATGTGAAGGGAGATAGAGAGTGTGAATAGTTGTGGTGAGGCTTGACCATACAGGTCCAGGCTGCCATGCACCTGGAATTACCAGGAGGAACAGAGCTGAACCGGACAGTAAAAAGAAGGAAGTACACGATGTGGTGTGCTGACTCAGCCAGCACTCTTCCACCTTCTGACTCATTGTGGTTACTACGCCCCACCAGGGCTCCTGCTTAACTCATTCCACCCTGATAGAAGACAAGTCAACAGCTTTCCTTGGCCTGCTCTGGGTGCACCCAGAGCGTGCCAAGGAAAGCTATTGACCATTGGCATGTAATTTGGAATGATCTTCCATGCAAGTTTTATCCAAAATTTTGAAAAATCCCTAAATGAGTAGAATATAATTAGCAGACGACATTTAGATACATGTATTAGCGGGAAAAAGCGTCATTAGGGTGGAATGAGTTAACCCACCACAATTACATACATGTACTTTATTTTGCCCATAGAAAGTCCTGTTGCTGAAACGTAAATTGTAATTGCTTTGGCATGTTGGGAATTCTTTCTCCTAAGTAAGATAATTGTGTACATTTGTTTGTTAAAAATCAAAATTGTAATGTAAGTGCAGTCATATGAATAATAGTTTACCAATATCCCCTGTCCCCACCCTGGGGCTCTTCTGTCTGCTAACTGACTGCTTTGTTTGAGTCTGTTGTGATGACTTGAGTGACCAATCTGAGCAGTAGCTGCTGCTTTGAAGTGGTGACGAAAAGAGACAAGATGTTTGTTTTACAGGTGGTCTTTTGGATTATATGAATCTAGAGAATCTTGCATAGAGTAGTAGTTGCAAATAACATTTGTGGCAAGCTTTGCTGATATTTTGATTATTGTGAGGCTTACAAAGAGAAAACCAGAGAAATCCCATGAATGCTCCAAACATTACCTGCAACCGACTCCAAATGCTGGAGCTTGTTTCTTCACTATAGTTTAAATTTCACAATTTTGGAATTCAAGCAATGTTAAAATACGATTTCACTGTTTTTTTTATTTCAGCAACGTAAAACAGCAAAATTAAACAATTTGCAGTATTCATAGCATTGATGAAACAAGTTGCAGCAGTGAGGAAAGTTTTAATACAACCAGTTGAGCATAGAAATGGTAAAAAAAGTATGGCCTGAGAGAAGTGCCCGGGATTTGAATAAAGCCTACATGGTACCATTTATGATTAAGGTTAATCCTAAAGGACCTGATGCTCATGAATTCATATGTTGACTGGCAGCGTTTTTCTCATTAAAATTACCACTGAGCATCTGATGTTGTAAATGAAGTCTGATGTATTTTTGTCTGCAAAAGTAAGTAATATGCCGTCTGTCAACAATTGTCTTTGGCATACTTTGGGCTCAGTATACCAAGAGAAAAGCTTGACTGAGTATCCAGAGGGTTAAATTAACCCTTAAAGTGCTGATTTAAGATTGAGTCAACAGCTTTCCTCGGGACACTTTGCATGCATTGCGGGCAAAGTGTCCCGAGGAAAGCTGTTGACTAAGACTACTTTTTGCTTCAGACAAGGCTTGCTGGTATTGGAATGAAAGGTATCTTCATGAGGAATTTGACTCTTTTAACCATTATATGTTTAATGGTAATGAGAAAGCAGCTATAGCAGTGATCAGCACTTTAGGGGTTAATACACAATAAAGTCCTCCTTCTTGCCACAAAATTCGCTGTATAAGCCAACTTTTTTGGCCATAGAAATCTGTAACAATACACACTTTAGGTCAGTATGTTGACCTGGGTGGTGCACCAGATAGCATGGGGAGTGGCTGTGAGTGTGGCATCCCTGGCAGTGACCAGTTGACCCGTGCGATCATGTTGGTGCTATGTGTTGTGGACACTCAGCAGTACCTTGGTACACAGGTTGCCTCCTGAGCAGACTTGGCTCCAGGGTTGTATTTACATGCAGAGTATAGTGGAATCTTCAGTTAAGACCACCAGTGGGGCATGGAAAAAGGTGGTCTCATGTAGAAATGCTCATTGCGGGACTTGAACTTGGTGGTGTTAACATAGAACCTTCACAGAGGTGGGGTAATGGAGATCCTACTTTACATGGAGCTTTGTCTGTTCAACAAGCAGATGTCCAGTTATCAGTGGACACGTGCTGATACAGTGGCCTGATCAAGTGTATGTGATACAGAGGTCAACATACAGGCTATTTTGGTCCAAACATGCCTATAAATATATACAGGTACATACTGGAAATATAAATATTTTCAGGTGCACAAATTTGCATCATTGAAGTTTCAAATTAACTATTTTGGACAAAAAAAAGGACTTTGGCATTGTGATTTTATTAACACTTTTTGTGCCATCAGTAAAATAAGCAAAAATAAAGCTGCAATGAAAGTAAGTCAGTCAATTTACAGTAATTTGGAAGGATAATGTGATGTTGCCACCATTTTCTGTGGACGACAGGTGTACACAAGTGTCATGCCATGTGGAAATATAAATATTTTCAGGTGCACAAATTTGCGGCATTGAAGTTTCAAATTAACTATTTTGGATAAAAAAAGGACTTTTGCATTGTGATTTTATTAATACTTTTTGTGCCATCAGTAAGATAAGCAAAAATAAAGCTGCAGTGAAAGTAAGTCAGTCAATTTACAGTAATTTGGAGGGATAGTGTGATGTTGCCACCATTTTCTGTGGAGGACAAGTGTGCACAAGTGTCATGCCATGTTTTGAGGTGAATCCAAAATGAGGCAAAAGCAGGGCAGACTGTTCAGCACCTGCCTTCCCCTGTCTATATCCATATCCCACACAATGAGGGCAGCAATGAGCACTACAAACATTACTTGGTCAGCAACTTCCAGTCTGCAGGTCACCTAAACACAAACATAATTTGGCAAGGGTACAGAGGTGCCTGGGTGCCTGAAAGAGACAGATGAGCACTTTATGATCTGATTTTAAGGGTCAGGGAAAAAAGTTGTTGAGTACACAGTCTGCGTTGGGGACTTGACTTCAGGTGTCTTCCTGGCACAGGGTCTTCTTGTTCCACCAGACAGACTTTGTTGCAGTCCTGTCCCCCAGCAAAAACACACAAACTGTGTATTTTGGCTTAGGATTATTTCATTGAATAAATAAACAATGAGGCAAAAGCTTTTTATGATGCTTGTTCGTATTTTGATACAAAAAGTGCAAACAAATTAAAAATTAATGCAAATTACATAAGAATTGGTGATACTGCAAATTCTGGAAAAAAAAATCAATGAGTTAAAATCAAATGCTGATGACTATGATGGAAAGAGGTTAAATCCGCACATGAATTCCCTCATTAATTACCAGGATAAGGGTTAAGAATACATAGCTCCTAACAAGAAAAGATGTACACAACTTGCGAAACCCTTGCGCCCTGTGGCAGAGCGTGAAACTTCAATGTGGGACGAGGGTCGTCAATGGTATAGCCTGCAATGCTGAACATGCTCATCAATGTGGAATCAAGTCGATTGATTTATGTGGGAAAATGAGAACTATTCCTGTTATTCTTGCGTTTATGTGTTCCTTGTAAGTTAACATTAATGTCGGTAATTTTTGTAGAAGATATAAAGTGAACTAGTGATGAATTGTAGGGTTACTTTCCTGTGCATTCTGGTGGAATGTTTGTTTACACAAGCTCATAGCAAGCGGCAAATGCCCATACTTCTCTACTTTATTTTGGCCTGTGTTTGGGATGGTATGTCTTCTAACTTGCCAAATCCATTACAATATTAAATGTTTCCAAACAGGTCAGGCAACACGTCTCCATGGATTATTGCTTGCAGTAAGGGACAGCACAATGCTTGTTACTTTTACTCTGTAATTGAAATGGAAATTATTTTTAATATCGATCAATCAAAAAGAGTAACAAAAAATAAGGAAATGCTATGTCTGTCATTCTTCTAGGAAAAGCCATCAAGTGTTGCTGTAGCCATTTATCAATGTAGTGAGACCTACGAAACTAGGTGGATAGAAACGTCATAAACATAAGCGCTCCTCTTGCAAATTTACTCACAAGCACCTGGGTTTCTTTTTATCTGACCTTCAGAATTAAGATGCCAGTGCAACTAATTAATTCTTTCACCTTGAATTTAAACAAACAATCGATTATTATGAATGCCAACACAGGCTACAGCTCCAATGACTATTCAGTGTTTACCACTACCAGGCCAGCTCTTCTAACAAGTTAACGCCTCTCCCAAAATGCACCAAATCACTGCTAAATGCACTTTATTTCAGACAAAATAAGTTCATAGACATAACTGATTCATATTCATGGTCACTCTATCCTAACGAAAAGGTAGTATATACCATATTTATAGTTGTTTCAACATCTCTTCTGCATCCCCATTCATGGGTTACAGCCATAGACTTGCATAGGACTTTCGCATGAGCGTAATGGCGTCGCCCCCATTCATTTAGTGCCACAGTGTGACCGACAGGTGGCGATATGTTTTGAAAGTTGCGTATACAAATCAAATATAGGCCCCATTTCCCTTACCATAAAGCCCTGCCTCCCCCCCCCCCCCAATCAGCTGATAATGTCCAGAAATGCCCAGAATTACCAGAAAAATGGCACCAAATGTGGGGGGGGGGATGCCCCCTGGACCCCCTAGAGAACCATAATGTCTCTGATGCTCACTCATAAATTTCCTGATTCTGTACATTTTCCCAGTGTTTTCCCAAAAAGGGTAGATAAAACCCTAATTATAAACAAACAAATACAGTACAGTTATTAAAAATCCCTGATACTTTTGCAGATACATTTGTTGAGATAATAATAGCACAAATTTCACTGTTTTATCTTTAATATTTTTTAAAAATATCAACATTTTTACCAAAACTGCATTTTTACCCAGAATGCTTGTGTTTATACCACAACTTTTGAATCGGGAGTTCCATATTTAGTGCAGACAGAAGATTGTGAAAAAGCTGTTCACAGTTGACTATGCAGGTTTATGGTGTCAGGGATGCATGTTTCTGTGATATTTGGCTGCAAAGTGCCGTGACTTTTTCAGGTTGGACATTAGCTTGATTGCTGGAAATATAGTTCATTTGAACTAAGGTCACCAAATAATTTTGTCCTGGTACACTTATCCAAACTCAGACATGTGCAGGATGCAATCATGAGTTGAAAAGTAGAATAAATAATTAGACAGCTTACATGTGAGCAGTTGATTATGTCAAATATGTGTACAAAATAAATGGAGGTGTGAGGCTTCCGTGTAGCCTGGTATTTCAGTGTTGTCTTTGTCCTGTCATAATTATCTAGTGATTTATAAATATCACATTATGGTATTTATGTTTTGTTTCATGAATTTACATCGAAATCATAATTTAAGAGTGGATCTGTAAGGCAAGTTTCAGGAAGTGTGCCCATGCAGAGGCTGCATGTGATATCCCAGGGCTGTGATTGGACCTTGTCCAACCTGCCAGATTTGGGTTTTTCTGTCCTGTCCACACTGCACCAAGGGGCCCAAGGGCAATTGGCTCAGGGGCAACAGGTCCTCCAATGTTTACAACAATAAAACACAGAGGGTCCAGGGTCCTTCTGTTTTGTCTTTTGGGCATTTTCTATGATTTAATTGCTTTGCATAGGTTATTGTTAACTGCAACACATAATTATTAGCAATTTTCAAAATTGAAGTGTCAGAATGTAAAATGTATTTATTTGTGACCAACATTTGATTGTAGGGGAAAAACTGAGACTTTTAGATGCATTTATTTGTAATCTATCTCAGTGCTTTGAAATAGTTATTAGCTGGTGCCCACATGGGAATTGCACTTGTTCCATGATAACAGACATGAATATTGACAGTGGAGATGGAGCAGTCTGCCAGTTGCCTGAGTATAGTAACTCCTTGCTGTTCTTCAGTTTGATTCCTGTGCTTGTTACTTCAGCAGGCAAATTGATCCATTGAAGTGATACAATGTATTACATAGATTTATCCTTTTGGACTCACAGTTAAAGAAATTTTTAAAAAATGGTATTTTATAATGTTACACTGACATTAACTAATGTGATATATAAAATAGATCAATAGAATAATATACATTATGTGTTTTTCATTAATTTATTATGTAGAGTTGGGTCATTGCTGTTTATAGCTCAGTTGAAACCAGAATTGGGTCAAAACAGTTTTTAGCCTAAGTTGAAACCAGAATGTAGAATTTGAAAATACTACATTTCATATTTTTTTTAAATATTGACTGTGACTGAGCTTCTGTTAGTCATTGAGGATCCATCTAGCAGAGTCTGACTGAGTTGCAGAAAAGTGACAAGGTCACAGTGTTTACTGTGGGCATTAGATACCACAGAATAAGACCAGCCAAGCAGCAGGTTTGGAATGGGGCCAGACGTGAATGGTCACTCACGTGATTGAAAAAAACGTGGCCATTAGGAGAATTTAGTGACAGATGACAGGGCAGGTACCATTGTATGCAAGGACAATCCCAGAGGCAAATACTGTGGTTTTGAAGTTGCAGAAAATGGGAGGAAAATAATTTGAAATTATGTGATGTTATGTAACATGCCATGAAGGCATACTTTTGGGGTTTGCAGTTCTGCAAAAATGAAAAAGTTTACAACATAAAACCAGGACAATTACACAGAAGTCAAACATTATGATGGTTGTAGTTTGTAACCTGCAGGACAAACTGCAAATAAGCATGAATTCACAACAGAAAGAGCTTTACCCATTCTCCTGCCACTTTAGACCGATTCAACTGCTTGCCTTGGCATGGACTGGTGCTGAGTGCCCAACTCATGCCAAGGAAAGTTGTTGACCTGTAGCAGAGTGTCACCTTGACAGGTCCCATTCAAGTTATTTTTCTTTACTGTTGAAATTAATCAATAGTCTTGCACCAGATAACATCCTACCACCATCTGGTTTTCGCTGGTTTAAGGAGGAAAGGGTTAATCCATCTAAGTAAAATTTGGCAAACTTGGCCATGTGGAATAGCCTTAGGAATACTCACGTGAGCATCTTGTGAAATGAATAAATGTCAATGAAAAATCAGTAACCATCTAACCCAAAATATGCTGTGTGTATGTCAGTTTATGAAATTTAAAGGCAAGTTGTTCTCATGTTATATATGAAATGATAGATTAGAGCCAGGAAGTTCTTGAACAACCTGTATCCCCTCGAAGTGTGAGTGGTGTCTGCCATGTGTGCATTGGTACTAGTCCGTGTCAGGTTAAGGCAGATCCACAGAAGGAAGGCTTAGTACATTGGCTAATAAGCCACATGCAGCTATTCCTATCCACCATCCATCATCATATGCCGCAATCAGGACCATGTAGTTGCTGAAGGGATGCCAGCATTTTCAACTGTTGAAACTTAGTTTGAAAAAGTTCATTTTTACGGATGTTTAGAACTTTTCAGTGTTCAGTAAGTCGTACGTGGGGAAGTTGGTGATAGCAGGGAAGTGGCACTTCCCCTGGTCATAGTCAAGGTTCCTGCTTGCTTCATTGGTTTCAATGGATGTGAACAAAATACCTGGTTAACTCCCCTTTTCATGTTTATCTCCAAGTCTGTTACCACAGTAACTGTTAAATACATGTAATATGCAATGATATTGCAGCACTTTGTGTGGAAAGTAAGTGTGAGAAGAATGTCCACAGGATTTATAATGGACACTAGCAATTCTTACTGTACTTAGTGTCACCAGTAAATTTGTCTTAAAATTCCTACAGATAATTTTTTTTTGGTACTGTGTGGATGTTTTGAATAGGAGATGTGGTTTGAAAGGTCAGAGGTTAATGGTGTGAAGCTATCTCAGTTTTCACCAGAAGATAAATCCGCTCACCAAAGCTGTATATTTTGCATACGTGTGGGAGAAGTGCAGACGAAATCTGCCTTTTGTATTAGGGTATTGTGGAAGAAAACTTGCTTCAAGGTAGATGCTGAGAAACTCCAGATCAGCCGGCTGGTTATATATTGTGGAGTATGGTTTTAGTGACACTGTAATACTTGCCAAAAAGATGGTTTGATCTTGATGCCTATTATAGTGAATGTGCTAAAGTGTGCTCCAAGTTTGCATGTATAATGTGATAATATTTAAAAAAAAAAAAGAATTGAAGGGAAAAGTGCTTCAACACAGATATTATAATTTAGGTCCATGAAATGTACTGGAATAAAATTTTAGGCTGCTTTCATGTTCAGAGTTTAGGTCGACCTTGGGTTGCTTTAGGTGGTACGAGTTCATTTTTGCTTTTATATTCCCTGTTTTTTTTTTAATTGCTCTAAACTTGAGGAAGTGCTTCATGATAAGAAAGGACTGAGCCTATGTCAAGGAGGTATTTTTTGTGTGATTCCTGGGGAATCCCCAAATTTCAGTGGCAGTGTGGTCGGTTTATTCTGTTATGTGTATGCAATAGGTCTCAGTGTGATGTTTAGTATACTGCTGCTCAAGCAACATTTTAGCCCTTTTCCTGATCAGAATAAGACTGAGTCAATAGCTTTCCTTGCTGCCAATTCAGCACAATGTGCCCAACCTTTGCCAAGGAAAACCATTGACCCAAGGCAGGCTGTGATGGTGGCTCTTATCTACTATTCTTATTGTTAAAATGAGAAAGAAGCGAAAACATTAAAAACAGATTGTAATTCACATATAGGCCCTTCTGGGCAATTTGAGCCGGGTGTTAATGATAGATAACAACATGGTTCATCCCCATTAAAAAGTCCAGAAAACCATAGCAGGTTCATCCCAATTGAAAAGTCCAGAAAACCGTAGCAGGTCATTAAAAAAAAGCTGCAGGTTTGATCCATTTTTCAGTGTGAACCTCTTCAAGTTGTAATTCTAATCTGATGACCCCACCTCAAACTGTGATTATGAACTGATTTTTTTTTTTGTGTGTGTGAAAGCACCCGTAGAACAAGTTCAGCAGGGGTGTTAAGGTCTCAAAATCAGGATCAGATTGTGAGAGTTGAAGAGTATGATTTGCATTTTTTATGTGAGAAGTCCAAGCCTGGTACTCATGATGAATATAATCTATAAACAAAGATCTTAGGTTACTACTTGTGTATTATGATGAGCTCTTCTAGTTATCAATTTATAGTTCGAGGGGTCAAGAGAATGATTTATCAGAAACTTAAAATAATCAGATGTCATTGCAGTTTTATTCAATGCTTTTGTAATCATAATGGTATAGAGACATTTCTTTGGTAAGGAAAGCATTTTTGAGTTTAAATCAAACACAAAGTAATTTTTGTTGTACTGAGACATATCTAAATTTTACATCTGTATCATTTAAATTTTTATTATTCTGTAATTTTGTTGGAGAGAGTAGCCAACTTCTTTGGGCCACCGTCAACGTGTTCAGTGGTAAAAACTCCCAAAAGCACAGTTGTAAGCTCAGGGTGCATCAGGACACCATAGCACTGGGAAACATTTCACCAAAGTATCTCAACTTTTCCATCAGAACAGTGGGGAAAATCGTAAGCAGAAGGCAATTTGAGAGCAAATGTACTTGCTCAGCTGGCTTTATGTTAACTCATTCCAAACCAGTATTTCTTTTTTTGGAAGTATTTAGATGGACCAAAAGGAGATTCATACATTCAAATTTCTCATGAAAGCAGCTTTTATTCGAGTAACAACATGTCTTGGGCAAAAGTCAATGATTTTTGTTTCGGCTGGAAATTTATAGACAGCTGAAGCAAGACTTGCCCAATAATCTGAAGACCACTGACAAGGCTTTTACCTGGGCAGTGCTCATGTAGAATGAGTTAATGAGAAGACTTGGGCTTCTGAGTACAGCACCAAAAACTCACATTTTCGCTGTTTAATATAATGCATGATTCCTGAAGTAGGTGCATATGTGGAGATGACATAAAACTTGGAGTTGTGGGCATATTATCTATAGACAGAAGATAGGATGCCTGATATAGGGGATTTATTCCACTAAAATTGTCGCGGAAGTTTGCAGATCTTGATGTGTAAAGTGGTTATTTCATAAGAATCTTGGCAATTTTCAAGAGGTTGTTTCAAGTGTCATTAGCCTTATTGTGTTGAAGCCATTGTACTGCTAAGAAAGACCATAGGCTAAGCCCAGTTTACAATGTCCCCAGTGACACTTTTCAGAAATATGTCTTGTGATAATTGGCGTGAAAAGGCTGTGGTAATTTTGTGTGTCAGATGTAACATGGAAATGAATGGCCTGGGTCTGTGATGTAGTTGTGTTGCAGGTTGACCAGATAAAGTGATTCAAGGAAATGTATTGTGTTTGGGTAAAGACCTACTGGGCACATCGCTGTGTACAGATGGCATGAAACACATCTGACCCAGGTATGACACCATATATAGACATCCCTGTTACAGATAAGAACAACTTTCTGCTGACTTTTCTTCATATTCTTAAAGTAAAACTTGGTTGTAATTTTTGTTAAAATCTTAATTTCATGTTTGGGGCAAAATGTATTTTGCTACTAGTCTTGTGCTTTTAGGATAAATGAAAGACAGGTTGCTGCCAAGTTTCAGATTTGTAAGGTGTGAATAAAGTGTGTTTGCGATTGTTATCTATTTAAAGATAATTGCCAATGAGATAAACCCATTAAGCAGTGACAAGCTGCAGTTAATTATCATGATAATGTTTACATATGAGGTGTTGCAGGGATGCAGTTGACAAGAAGAAAGGAGAGTGAAACTTCAGCATAGTGACCCACAGATATTTGCATAATTTTTCTAATGATGAAAGAGTTGTAAAAAAACCCAAAGAGCATTTCCTCTTGCAGCTTGACTGATTGTCAAATGTGTGGATATTTGGTACATGAGCCACAGTTATTTGCATAATTTTTCTAATGATGAAAGAGTTGCAAAAAAACAAAGAACATTTCCTCTTGCAGCTTGACTGATTGTCAGATGTGTGGATATTTGGTACATGTTAAATGGAATAAAAATGTGTTTTTGCCAGTCTTGACAGTAGTTGGTCTGTTACAGTGGAATGGCATCGACCTTCAGGGAAAGAAATCTGTAAAAGTAAGTCAGGAAAAAGATTTCAGGATAGATCATTACAAAGCCACGTGTATGGTGTATGCCTGCATTTTGGGCCAGCAGCCAGTATCATGCAGTCCTTTAAAAACAATCTTGGTGTACATATCAGTAAAAGATAGGACCCACAGGGCCATATG
Organism: Hermodice carunculata; assembly: GCA_964020975.1. NCBI lineage: Eukaryota > Metazoa > Annelida > Polychaeta > Eunicida > Amphinomidae > Hermodice > Hermodice carunculata. The sequence goes on along the minus strand of OZ026612.1, from coordinate 71,730,114 downwards.
TATACACTGTCTACCCTAATATAATAAGGCCCCATCCATTATCATTTGTCTGTGAAGAGAGGCCACCCTCTTGTGATCATTCCCTTGTATTATTCCTTTGGTTTTTCCAAAGAGTGGGATAAGTCAACCTGAAAATGTATGTGCAAATAAATATTATGATGCTTCATGTATGCCAAGTTCCTTTGGAAGAATTCATTGCAGGTTGAGGCCAGGGTAAGGGATTACTATGATAGAATTTATTACAGGTTGGGGCTAGGATAAGGATTTACCATGGGTTGGCAGGTTTGTTCATTTCCATTAAGTGCTGGTAAGCTAAAAACAGGGAATGAATATACAGAAATTTTGCTTGAACAAGTAGGTTCAATATGGAAATAATGTGAATTTTTATAAGCACTACGCTGACATTGTGAAGTCATAGAAATGTGACATAGAAAGGGAAAAATACTTTGCCACACATGTTCAATTTGATGTCAGATATTTTAAAGGTTTTTCTAAACCTACACAAAGGATGAAAGGAAAGGATAGCAAATGGACATTCTGCATGATAATTGAAGCTTTCTTTTGTTGATTTATTGTTGCCTTTATTTGTACATGCATTTTACACCACACATTACAAGTTTAGTATTACTGAACAAACAGTATGTATTCTGCAGATTTAACCTGAAGGACATAGGTGTTTTTCAATAACATTGATGAAAAGTTGAGGTAGTGATAGAGTGATCATTACAGATGGCTTCAGGCAGCAGTAGTTAGCAAACTGACCATTGGCTGGAGGTGTAAAGCCAACGGCAGTGGAGAGCATCAAACAATAAAATGTGATTTTACAACTGGACATCTGACTACGTTATTGTGGTAATTCCTATATCTTTCTAACAGTGCAGAAAAATCCCAATTTCCAGGACTGGTGTCAGTTGGAGATGGTACGGTTGTCGTCGTCATGGAGCTGAAAGCCATTATGCATAGCATAGGGCTATTTCTTGACTGTTGGCAGACTTACAGGAGATGGCTTTGGTCTTATACTTGCTTGAATTTATCGTAGATAAATGAAAAAAAAAAAAAATGGAAACAAAAAGTCATACCTGTGAAAATGAGGTTTTCTGCACATAGTGAAAAAGATGAAAATATGTTGATTGAAATGGTCATGACTAGTCGGTAAAAAAGAAACAGGCCACTCTGGTGCCAAGATGAGATCTGGAACCAGTGTTTGTAGTATGAAACAAGGAGTTAAGATAACAGGGACATCAAAGAGGGCAAATCACTGACAGTGACCCTGGGTTATCATTTCAATCCTGAACATGAAGTAGGAGATAAATTGAAAAGTTTGAAAGAAGACAATCAGAATAAAGAAGTCTGAAGATGATTTAAAGTACAGAAATATGAAGGTGATTATCAGAGAGTCCCAGCAATCTTATGAGGCACAGCAGGAGTGTAAGCTCCTGCTGCTGACTGCTGGCTGTCTGTCCCTTATTACCAGCTGACCCTGGTGCTGCCCTGCCTACTTTCTTACAGAGCCCTTCATCATATCATAGTCTGCAGTGTTAAGGCAGCAAAATTGCTTTATTCTTGTTTTGACATTCAGGAGGCAGGTAAATTTGTAATTTTCATGCCACAATTTCTGTCAGAATTTTAACGAGACATAGGCAAGTGAACATCACTGTGGGCCATCAATTTCTAGTAAAACAGGTACTTGGGACTATGGTTCCATCTAATCAAATGTGATTCCCCTTTGCTTGGGAGTGTAGAATGTTCATGGATGAACCTAAAACATGTTATTGCAAGCATTGACATTGACAAGATTTTTGTTCATTTAAATATTTTTTCTATGTAAATGTGTTCCTGCTTTATTTTTGGAAAACGGAAGGGAAAAAAAGAGAGACATGATCGAGAATGTTCCTGCGTATAAGAGGTTTACTAATATTGAAACATGCTCAAGAAGGCAGTTATCTTTGAGAATAAAGGGTCCTCTTCAGCTTTTGCCTTCATTTTCCTTAGTCAGATCTATATGCCAGTACTTAGAAGATGAAAGGTCTTAATATAAACATAATAAGTTGTGTGAGGTGCCCTTATCCATTAAAATCTGGAAAAGGGTGAGTTGTCCGTGGTGTGGGTACTGCAGAGGTGCTCAAACACCCCAGTCCATGAGACTTGTGAGAGCTTGGTTGGCCTACACAGTGCCGTTTTCTCCGCAGGTTGTATACATATCACTTTACAGAGCGCACATGTCAGGGGCTCCCCAGTAACTTGTGCCTTGTATAAATCTGTAGGTTGGATCAATACTTTGTGGAGTGCCTATTACCCATTCCAGCCCCAGTGCCATGCCGTACCATGACTTGTGCTCGCACTTGGCAAAAATACATTCTGTACTGCAGTTGCGTTTATGCAGCAACACAATAAATGTGTATGGACTAGCTTGCAAAAACCAGTGTCCAGAGGCAAAAGTGCATCGAAGCCTGCCAATTGTCCCATGCCTATAGCCAGCGACAGAGAGGTGATCCCATCCTTGGATGGATAATTGTCGGCTGCCCTTGGTGCAGATAAGGTATGAGCTTTGATAGGTCCTTTGACAGCAGTGTTGCCCCATTGGTTGATACCTGTAAGACAACACAAAGCTTTCTTGTTTCTACTTTTGCTGATGTCCGGCCCTCAGGCGTGACACTTTCAGTATATTAGGTGAGTGGCATGGTCCAATTTCACTTCCAGTATCTTGACATCTTTAACCAAAACCTCATGTTTTGACCAGAGAAGAGAGAAATGACTTGTATGATTTGATGTGAGTACTGTCCCAGTCAGGGCCTTCCAGTGTACATGCTTGCATATTAGCATTGGTATTCAAGCAGCAGAGGTAGGCGGAAGTAGGAAAGTGAAGCTTGGGATTGGTTATAGCGTCCAGTGGAAGGCCACCTCCATAGTAGTGGACTCCCCCTGAGGACATTGACTCTGGTGACCTCCTGTGACAGTCGCGGGTGTCTTCTGAGCCTGTGGATCCATCTGCAGACTGACAAGACAGCAACAGTATTCGACTTGTATTTGGACCTTGCTGCCAATTAGGCCGTTGCCTTTGTGTCACAGTCAGCATCAGCTGGGGACAAAGATTGCAAATTTCATCAAACTTAGAATATCTGGAACAAATCAGACAGAGGAAAAAAGTTACCTGTGGATTATACTATGATCATCTTGCTCCTGTGTAGTGACCAGAACATTTCTTGGATTGTACAGAAGTGATTCAAAGTGGAGTATAAGGCCTGCCTGGAGAGGGGAGCGGTGAGGGACGGCTGTGGAGGCGGCGTGGCGGTCCACGCACACAGTCACTGGAACTCTCCACCATTTCACTGGAAAATGTGCTCAGAAGTAGAGATGTCTACCTATGCTGTGCATTTCAATGAGTATGCTTCCCATTTCTTACAATATCATTTGAATTCAGGATTGGATTCATTGAAAACCTCTGTAATAGTAGCTAGCCTTCATTGTAGCAAGAGGTGCACATTTGTGTGATGTTTCAACCTCTAACTAAATTGTGTGTATCAATTTTTGTCCCCCAGTGTTACCACTTTGTGTAAATTTGAGTTTGTCCATCCCTGTCAGTTGATATTTTCCTGCCCATCAGTAGAACTGATACATGTCTTGAAATCAAATGCAAATTAGCAGTTGACTTGTGGTTGCTGGTGGTTGCTGGTCCTGGAAATGTATTGGTTTCATTGCTGGCAACAGCAGAGTGTTTGCACTGAGCAGAATGTGAAGGAAAGTAACTGGAATATGTATCAACACTCAAGTCTATTTTCAGACCCCCCTCCCCCTCCCCCCCCACCCCCCAATGGATATATAGTAAAACAAAAACTGTTCCAGAAACTAATCACATAAATGTCTTTAGCAGGTTACATGGTTCTGGACAAGGCATCACGGTCAGAACCCTTGTAGTTATTCGGACACATTTTACAATTGTTGACATGTGGACTGAGAGGGTACCTGTTAAAGCATGTGCAGAGTTCATCGTTTTTAGAAATTAAACTGCATGTTTGTATCTGAACAAGTTCAAAGCTTTAGTCAGAAAACAGATTTTCTGGTGTGGTTAACATGACAAAATGTACTTTGCAGTTCTATTGTATGTGGTTTAACATGAAGATACTCAGTTGTAATTTTGGTACTTTATGTTGCCCAAGAAAAGATAGTACTGAAGTGAACTAATATGCAGCATGAAATATGATCAAAGCCAGATTTGAAAATTGCAAAATAAAGCACGAGTTTCAAACAAGATGATTAACCTCAAATTGTGCCATTATTGAGGACAGAATGAACTAAGGGACAGCTTTATAGCAGGTTATTGTGACCTGGAATTTCTCTTGATGTTGTTGAATTATGACTGTATACTCCAGTCTTCTGGGTCCCTTACATCAGTGTTTTCTATATGTTATCTAGCATGTTGCCGACTCATGGTTTGCATCAGGCTAAAACACCTGTAATGAAATGTTACCCTTCCACACACAATAATTTCAGCTTATTTTAGGGGAGGAAAGAGGGGAGCCATCTTGATTTCCATCACATGTCCAGTGCTTATTGTTTGTACCATGTTAGACTGATGAGAAATGTAGTGATGATGAGTGTCAGTCAACTGGGCAAATGATAGCTTAGAGAGTTTTTGCCATATGATAGGAGAAATACCTTGAGATAACCCACAGCAGGATATGGGGACACAGTTACCATTAACATCTACAGGGTTGACTCATTTTGATGGGACATATTGAAAAACACAGGGTCAGGGGGTTGACACAATGTGAATTTCTAGTGATGAGTTTGTGACATGTGTTGCTGCCAGTGAGGGTAGATGCAAAGTTGCATTGAATAGAGTGAAGGACATGCTTGAAATTTTTCAACAAGAGAAGTGCAGATTTCAACCTATGATATTGCCTGGTGGTTTCACATGGAACTGCATGAAACCCAAGGTTAATGAGCACCATATAAATGTTACTTCAAGCATTTTGTTTGTTGAAGCCTATTACACATGGACACCTTGATATAACAGGCTTTTCCCCAGAACTTAAAAGTTGAAAGGTGGTAAACATGACATTATCTTAGTTTTCTTGTTTTGGTAAAAAGTTCTATCAAATAATGCTAAAATATCATGTATCTTAATTAAAAAAGGTGGAAGGTGGTAAAAAGATGAAAGGTAGTAAGGAAAAGGTAAAAGGTGGACCACCTTTAAGGAAAACCCTTCTCTAATATATATATATATATATATATATAAAGCAATCTTCATTAAATTCTGTTAAATTTTGTAATACATGTGCAAATAAATATTTCAAAGCATCGGCCAATTTAAGCCTTTGGTTAACATCAGTTTCTGTGAAAAGGTATGTAACATAAATGTGTAAGTACCAGTGAGTCTTTCAGGTGTTCAGATATAGGGACTAAGTTGGTCCTGCCAACTCCTCAGCCAAATTGGATGAAAAATATAAACAAATATTTTTGAAAGTCAGACATATGGCCTTCAGCCAATTCAATTTTAAATTATAAATGAGAAATATCCAGATCCCAATCAGACAAACATTAGCATTTAGTAAACTGTTGAATGGATAGGGTGGCTCCTACAAATAAGAGACTAATAACCACTGACTTTCACCAGAAGATGAAATGCATCAAACAGAAGTAAGAGCGAAAGTGTGCAGCTTTCATTGATGTCTTCATTGACAAGGCTGTATAGGCAAGGGCTATACAAATTGAGGGAAGAGCTGCCTGTCAAGGGTGAAAAATGAGCTCGTGGGGACTGTCATGATCAAGGTATGACCCACAGGCAAAAACAGTGTTTATAAGGTTGTTAATTAAGATGTATAACAATGCCAAGTGAAACAAAGAGCTTCAATTTCATATGGAGAAAAAGCCCAGGAATATTTTATCTTGGGGGCAAAAATTAAATGAAAGCAATATTGTGAAGGTTGTTATTTCAGTGCTGCATATATTTTAGATCAAAAACATGGACAGTGACAGCAGTCTGTGTTATTTCAAAGTAAAAGTTAGAATTATTGGTATCATTGAACAAGTTTTGCATTCAGAGCACCACAGGTTATATCCTATACATCAAGTGAGAAATATTCCAAGGATGTAAATTTCCAAAAGCTGTCATGGTGTAACAGTTTCTCTGTTATTTTGCCCAAATTGCATTTACAAGCAGCATTAGTCATCAGAAAATCTTGTTGCAATTCCTTGGACAACAAATACACAGTACCCGTTTGCACCAGGTGCATTTTTATGAAGCATTCTGAGAAATGAATGTAAAGGCTTTTCATGGCTTAATCAGCACATTCAAGACTAGAACCTTCATTTAAATGATTGGAGAAGATTGCACTGGCTTGGGATTTCTTTCTTGTGAGTGCTCATGATGCAAAGCCGAGCTGTGGGGGTCTGAGGGAATGGCCTACCAGGAAAATCTTAAGTTTTTGAGCGTACAATACAGCAGTCCTTCCTTTGAGAGAGCACTCCCTGGGCAGGTCCAAAAAGGGTCTCATAAAGCAGGTGATCTCTCAATAGATGTCAAATAACATGGGAAAAAATAGCACCAAGGACCAGGCAAATGTGGTCATAAAAGGCAGGTAATCTTTCACTGCTGTGGTCTTTTTGTGTTATTTGGGAGCACTTACTGGTCAAATACCAGACTAGATATTGGATGACTGACTCTAAAGCAAAATGGGCTGCATTAAACTTTATTTGGGGGAAAGTAAAAGGTCCTAATTATCACAGAATGAGGCCTGTGTTTGTACCTAATCCCTGCTGGAGATTAATCCTTGCAACTTATGTGGCAGTTCAATTCATTATTAATAGGGTTGAAAACTGTTATTCCTGTGGCGATATTCTAGTGGAGTCTGTGAAAGAAAACTTTATTTTCATTTCATTCGTTATTCCCTTGATATGTCAATTTTATTATGAGAAGAAAATAGGAATTAATTTTAATTTTTAACAGAGAGGAATTTTTCTTATATTTTGTACCCCTTTTTACAATAAAAATAAGATATCTCATTCTAAATTATTTGCACATTCTTGCTTTTGTTACTTGTTTGAGTGCTTGGTAGAAATGTGCAAATGACATCTTCTGTAATTGTGCCTTTGTCACATGTATATTTTTTTGCATCTTAAGAAGCATTTAACTGAAGTTCTCATTTCACGATTTTGGACATATGCCCTATAAAGGATATATTAAAATTTGATTTCATTGTGCTGTACTTTCACAGTTTTGTGTCATTTGTAAAATAAGTGAAAATAAGAATACTCTGTAGTTCAGTAATTTTACAGTACCAGGGATAATAAACTTTTCTCATGACTTTGTAAATATGAGGTAAACTAATCAGGCTTTTTAAAAAAAATCACAGGTTGGTTTGTGTTTCTAGGACAGCCATCAGAAACAGCCAACCACTGTTAGCATCTCATGATAGTTAGGGCCAATGATTTTCCGTTTCAAAAAAAGGGGAATTCCATTTCATCAGCAAAATTTTTTCAAATTCTGTTTCACTGCTATATATTTATGTATAATTGATATAAGAAAAAATATCAAATTCTGTTTCAAGGATGAAAAAAAAAATTGCACAATTCCGCTTCAGTCTCAGAAAAAAACAGAAATTTATTGGCCCCAGATAGTGTCAGGAATACATGCTCACATGCATGGCTTTTGATGCAAGTGTGCACACACAGTGACAGAAAAGGTTATGTTTGGCACTGTTGTAGGATAATACCATGCCGGTCATTATTACAGTAGTACCAGCAATTTAAGATCACTGCCATGAGAGACCACCTGCTTTTTGTGACCACATTTTTCTGGACACAGGGGTCTATTTTCTTTGTAACTTTACCTGCAATGAGAGACCACCTGCCATATGTGACCTCTTTTGTCTGGCATTAGGGGTGGTCTAAATAGCAGGTACCACTGTACTCAGAATCTGTATTTTAAGGTACTCTCTCTCAGAAGGGGGAAGGAGTTCTCCTGAAAAGGGCAATCTTCAGTAGCACTTGTAAAAAGTTGCCACACTGTTGTCAGATTAGGGTGTGTGTCTATTTCAGTTGTCACCACTGTCATGGTCCCCAAACAGTAGCAAGTGTGTGAAGTGGCAGACCAACCCCAGAATGAGAAAACAAACAAAAAAACCAAAAAAAAAAAAAAAAAAAAAAAAAAACCCTGCCCCCCCCCCCTTCAAAAAAAAAAAGCATTACAGAAGAGCTAAAATGAAAATTGATGAAGCAGGACAATCTCCCAGTGTTACCTGACAGCAGGTGTGACAAAATAGAAGCTAATTATTTCAGGGGTCTATTTGCTGTCATTTAAAGGTTGTATTTGAATCAGTGGCAAACTTGTATGACAGGTGATACTCAGTTGCACAGGCAGCCAACCAATCTGGCAGGTCATCTTTGGTTTGGATACGTTTCTTTAACCCGTTCTTGGTCAGAGTATGATTGAGGTAAAAGCTTTCCGTGGCATGGGTTGGGTGCAATGAGCCCAACTTGGGCCAAGGAAAGTTACTGACCTAGGGCATACTGTCATGAATAGTCTTATGGTAAAGCAGATGACAAACTACATCTGGGCACTTTTGGCAGATTTGAGCAGGAAAGGGTTAAGCAGAATCCAGTTTCTCTCAAGACATGCCCCAGTTGGGAGAAAGTAGAAACGAAACACTGATTAAACATGGCATTAGACACCGAGACTGTTCAAAAAAAGTATCAGGAGCTCTCAAAGCACTTGGAAAGTTGTGGAGTGTCAAATTGGTGCTGTCATACAACACTTAGAACAGCCTGGTACCTCAACGTAATTCATTCCGAAAGTTTACATTTTTATGGGTTTATTTATAAGGTCTGCAAAAAAAGTAGAGAGTTTTGATGCTTTCCCGTTAATATACAATATCATATTGTGAGTCACAAATGGGAAATTTCTGCACAGGGAATCTTCTCATAATCTACAAGAAGAAAAAATATTTTTCGCACTGGACACAGTAGATGTATTTGAAATTTTACGTGGTAGGTGTCTGTAAATATGAAATTTGAATGTTGCATGGCTGTTTTTTGTTATGTCACACTGTGTCATGTCCATTCATGCATGTGAATTTCCCTGTTTCCAAAGGCAAGACCTGAGGTGCCTGTTGTGTGTGCACTAGACCTGTGTCAAGTACCCTGCCGTCCACCATTCATATGTAACACCTTTGTTTTCATGCAAAATGTATGCAAACTTTATGAACTGAATGAAGTTATTATCAGTAAAAGGATGCTGAAGTCAGAATTTCAATAGGTCAACTGTGCATCCCCTCAGGCCTGCACATATTTATTTATCACTTGAGAAAAATAACCAGAACATATTTTGTTTTTCTGAAGGCCCACACTTGTGTGGTGTGTATGATTCTTTTTCTTTCTTTTTTTTTTTTTTTGACTTTAAGAAGTGATATTAAATTAAGAAATCATATGCTGTCAGTGAGTTGGTGCCAGGAACACACAGACCCAATAGATCAAATCTGGCGGGTCCTCACAAACACGAGTCCACAGAACAAACGAGGTTTTCTTGAAATTTGAATAGGCAGTAGGGCACATGGTCAGCTTGCCTGCAGGTTTATGATTAGGTTATATTCAGTCAGCCACAAGAGTCAGTCAACTCAAATATGGGATGATGACTTGAGCACAAAATGTCCATTTGTCAAATTCCGTATGGCTTTAATGAGCAGCTTGTGTTCATAGTTAGTGAAGTAAGAAAAACAAAGGAGAAGTTTCCTGCTTTGACAGTGATTGATATGCTTAGTAAATGGCCAGAGAGTGTATGTTTTCATCTGTGCGAAAAATTTAACCTGGTTTCAAAGTTAATATACATGTACACTTTTTGTTGATTTTTGCATTGTAATGTATAGTGAAGTGAAATCAGGGTTTGATGAAAGTGTACACAGAAGTAAAAAAGTCTGTACCTAAATGTGAAAATGATGTGCTGTGTGCTGTTTGAAGAGGGGAATCTGATAGTTCTATGTTCAATGAGGATCATAAGAAGACCAGCAGGCGATATCGCTGCTTCCAAGGAGTAGGGGGCCTGATACATTTCTGACTGTGCAAACAAACAAATAAGATTATTAGATAAGTGGGCAGGGAAACTTGTTAAGAGTTGCAAGCAAGCTGAAGATTGCTGTGTTCAGTTTCTCTGTGGTTTATGTTTAGACTGGAGATCAGGCCTAATGATGTAGGTATTGATACGCATTTAACTACAGTGGTGTTTAAGTCTACCAGAAATTGTCTAATTAAGATATGTGTGTCAAAGATAGCTGCAAGTGCAGACTGGCTTTGATCCACTTGTTTCCATGGCGACTCATTTCCTAATGCTACTGACATGTGTTAGGTGACCTTGATAATCAGAAGGTCGAGCTCTAACTGAAAACTAGCGATTAATTTTGACAAGGAACATGGTGAGTACCAGGGAGAGAGGACGTTGTGGTTATATGTTGCATATTTGTGCGAAACCAAGTGTTCTCTGGCCAGTATGTTGCGCATAATCGGCTACATGAAATGCAACCAAAAAGGTGATTTAGTTATTGGGACCAAGACCTTTCTTTTTGTAGAAACTTGGGGAGTAAACTTCAGCTTGATCAGTGCACAGGTGAATTTGCCAAACTGTTTCTCATGTACATGATCTAAGATAGATGTAAGTAGCATAGGTTGTTACTGAAGTGAGTGATTGTGGTTTCTATATGTGCTTATATGTGTGTTGATTTATAATTTGATATTTTGTGATTTATTATTTGGGTGTTTTGCTGGGGTAATTTCTGTGGGAATCAAGCATATGTAATTAGTAATTGGTTACTTTCTGACAGCTGGCCACTTACATGAAATGGCATGGTGCTGGGCAGATTTTGTTACAAGTTGAGCAGTTAGGTTTTCAGGACTGTCATATTGCATTGGTATCTACGGCAGAGAAATCAAACACGTTGATATGGTGCCATTTATAAGCTGTCGGACTCCCTTGTAGTGGCATGATTAATATGGACACAAGTGTGGGGAAGTGCCTCTTCCAAGCAGGGGTAGGGCAGGGAGATGCACTGTCTCCATAGGCTGTCACGGAAGTGGACTACACCATGAAGACTGGGTCATTAAATCTGGTCTTGTTTTCTCTTGACATTTGCTAACGTGTTCATAGTATCATATATATAATGACTTCCAGGCATCCGTACAAGGGAACTAAATTTTTGTTCAGTACATGGATCTCAAGTATCTAAAGATTTTCTTGAACTAATAGCATTTGAAGTTAACCATGTTGAGAGCCCCCCCCCCCCCCTTCAAAAAAAAAAAAAAGAAGAAGAAAGAAAAAAAGGCTGAATTAGACCAGCATGGCAGATTCTGATATGTGCACATTTAGTGCCATTTTACACATGTGATTCAAGCAGCACTATTGACAGCCATGTCATTTGACCCTGGGACAGGTCTATACTTGGATGACTTGGCACTGAAGATGTCAGAAGTATACTGGTTTCCAAGTTGAAAAGTGAAATCATTTGAGAGGCTGGCCACCAGGAGCAGACCTCGTTCCACTGACAGGATAATTTTTTATCTTTTTTTTTTATCAGTCTTTGAGTCATTCACGTTTCATGCATGTTTGACCAAGGCATGGTTCATTTGCATGCAAACTGTACACCAGGCAAGGGGGAGGGCAGAAGTACATTGTGCTCTTTAATTTGAATTTATATGCAATAACATGATTGTCGAGTAATCGCAAACAATATTTGTATTTGACACTGCAAACAGAAAAAAGGAAATAATTTTTTGTGAGCCCATCTAATCTTCTTGATGCATTTCCATTTTTAAAATAAAAAAAGTTAAAGTAGCCCTGGTTTTCATAGATTTCATTTTTTTTTCTCATTGTCAATTAAATTGGAAGGTTATCAATTAAAATGTTGAAAAGTGCTCTCTGAGGGGAGGGAGGGGGCACTGAGGAAGAGAACTCTCTGAAGTCTGTTGAAAATGATAAGATGTTGAACCATACCTGAAAGGCAGCTGCAAATTGTGTACGCAAAAGCTGGCAATTCGAAATGTTCAAACTACTATGAAAACTTTTCTTTGTAAATTGATCAGAGAGTTAAGTGAGGAGTGGTCTGATGTGAAAAGTGGGAGAGAAATATTCTTGTTTATAATCACATGGGACTGGAACACTGAAGGCATGACTGGACTAGCATGTCATTATCCTCATAAAGACCATGATTGATGTTTGATGGAATGAGATGAGAATCTGTATTGCTTACAGATGAAAGATTACACAATCAACTGTGTGCAAAGTTTCTGTTTATCAAGGACATACTCATCAAGTAAGGGTACTTTTGATGTAAGGCCCAGCATTCCTAGAAACACATGATTAATACCAGGGTACCAAGTTGTTGGGTAACTAATGATATCCATATCCAGATAGGCTAGAGCACATGGAGAGGGCCAGAAGACTGGGGAATTCAAAAGATAGCCGGCCTGCTCAGCCTTAGCTAATGACTGCAACACATGTATTAGTTCTGGAAGTTAATTCTTTTTTTGTTTAGCTCTGCTGACCTAAGGTCCCAGAGCTTATGTGACCACTCATGTCTGTCCATCTGTTAACTTTTGCTTGCAAGTGTGGTACCATCCACTTTTCAAGTTAACCCAGTAGAACTTTCAGGACTTAAAGGGTGTATGAAAATCTAGGTCAAGTTCCATATTGATGGCGCCACCTACAGTATTGTAATGTATGGGTTGAAATGTGAAAATCTTGTGAACGCTTTAGCATCTTTAATTTTTGGTGCATCTTAATGAAATGTGGTGGGATTATGAGGGAGGTCAAAATCTCAATCAAGTATCATACTAGTGGTGCCACCTATAGTTGTACAGAAATAATTTGTCAAAATACATTCAAACTTACATAAATTCATTATTTCAGCAAAAATGCAGCTAGTCTTACCAGATTTATAGGATATATGTACCCTCATGGCTAAAACTAGAATGTTACACACTATGGATGACCTTGACCTACTTGTTCAAAGTCACCAGGACTATAAAGTTGGTAGAGATGAGTAGCTAGTGGTGGGCATTGTACATTTAATTGTGGTTATAAGATGAATAAAACATTACATTTTACTAAAGAGACAAATCCCTGTTGTGCGTTTTGCACACAAACATTTTTGCATATTTTTATAAGTTGCCAAATTTGTGAAGTCTCAAATCCCCCCCCCCCCTCCAAAGTTGTAAATACATTTCAGTAAACAGTTGCAACAGGTCCTGGCAAATTGAAGTACATGCTGTTATGAGCAAAAACTGCTTGCTTTAATTGCCAAGGGGAAAAAAAATAAAAACTGATAATCCCAGAAGTGTACCATATTATGAAATTTCCTGATTTAATTTCTCTTTGAAAAATGAGAAGAAAAAAAATATTGTGAAGTACTCAGTGACAAGAGATTGTCCTTTTTTGTCAAAAGGTGGGTTTTTTTTTGTTTTTTTTTTGAGTGAAATTATTGAGCAATTTCATCTGTGCACATGTACACTGTATAGGTTTCTATACTTCATGCGATTGTTGCCATGTAAAGTTGAATGGCATCTCTTGTGGAAGTTTGAATTGAAATCACTGCATTTGTCCGTACAAGCAGAAGGAACAGAGACCATGCAAATGTGCATCATGTCCATGTATGTCCGTGCACTGTGTAGGACTAATAGTGTATACTGTCCTGTACATTTAGTATATGTAGAAAGATGGACTTCCATGGTAGGATTCTAGTCAGTTTTCAGTGTACAGTTTGCTTGAATATTTCATTCAGTTACCAATAATGGAGGCCCCTTCTTACAAGGACACCCTGTCTGCAAAGGAAAGTGACCTGATCAGGAGGGTGGCTTCTCTTTAAGTTGAAGTGCCAAACTTGCTGTGCCTGTGCCCGTTGAGAAAGTTACTTCTGGTGACTCAGGGCTCTTGAACTGGGAACAATGGTCATGTATCCCTATGTAGAGACTATGATAAATAAAGTAATCATCAAGTAATCTTGAAGTAAAACAGAGATTGAGCATTTGGAAATAGGTAGTTTTTTGGTGAATTCGACATTTTCTTCTGAAATAGGATCCCTGAAATATGATGTGAAGATTAAACATGGAGGTTTGGGCTTGATAATACCTTCATAGACTTTATTTCGTTTGATCCAGAGACACAGCTTTGTACATGTTGTTTTGCTACATCAAAATTGATGGATCTTTCATGGCATGTTGTGTTTGTTTGCAGATCGTTTCTCGATGACACGGTTGCACAAGTGTCATATGGGGGCAACAGTTTACGCAATGCAGACCAGAGCAATGCAAACATCAAGATCACACACAACAGCATGCAGCAGATGCCCCCAACCCCGGGCCCACCCATCTATACCCAGAATACTCACAACTCTGTGAACCAGACTTCCTCATCCACAAACTTCTTAAACACGTAAGTTCTGCAATGTTTCTGAAATAAATTCAGCTTTTACAGGTAGACAGACAGGAATCAGCATGAAGATTGTAGAACTTGGTCAGTGGATTTTTGGTTTCTAATGATGCAGAAGTGATGTGAGACATTTGACTTTGTGAGATGAGTCAAAAATATTTCACAGATTTCATTGAATGCAGCAATGTTACAGATTCCTCTTAGCTGGCATTATAGGTGAAAGGAAACAAACATTCAAAACTATGCTGCAATAAGTGTCTTAATTTTTACGTTTATTAAATCTTTCAGTGCCAGATTTTTGGGCCAAGTCAACAGCTTTCCTTGGCACACTTTGGGCAAAACACATCCAAAGCATGCTAAGGAAAAGCTGATGACATGGAGTATCATATTGTATGTGACTACATGTACACGCATGCTGGTACTTGAATGAATGGTCTTTTTGCAAGGAACTTGGATCTAGCATCCTTATTATAATTCAGTAAAGTTCATTTTAATAGTTTGATGTCAGTGGCAGTTGGCACTAAAAGTGTTAAGTGTGCATGTTTTCTGCAGATACCAAGAACAGAAGTGCTGAGGGATTCTGTTCATAAAACTGTCCTGTGTGTGCTTTGTAATTGAGTGACAACATGAATGAGGGACCTGATCACCATTTTATTTCAGCATTTCAAACCAATACACAAAGTTCATGGTTCATTCCAGCAATTGCCCAATTGAATGATATATATGAAAATTGTTGTTTTCTTCATCTCCATCCAATGTACAGACACACACACAGAATGTGAGCCAGTCATACAAATTATAATACATGACCACAAATCAAAGCATGTACTATATTCTGTATCAAAAGGAAATACACAAAAACAACCATGTTGTATATTGTATGTTGATATTGGCCAGTCAGGTTTTGCAAAGTCAGGGTTGGAAGCCAGGTCATTCATGCAGAAAGATCAGTTTTTGTGGGCTTCCTTCATGACTGAGTGGTTTCGAACTCATGATCAGCAGGTCCCCAACTGAAAGCGGGTATACTTTACATAATTGCAAATCTTAGTTTTGCCTTTGGGTTGGTTTGGATGATACCACAGAATACAGATGGGTGACCCAACCAAATCATGGTGGGTTTTTATAACTGCTGTATTTTGTTACAGTCACAGCTGGTAATAGCCAAGAGATCGTGTTACTGTTCTTATTTTTCGGAAGTCAGGTATGAAAAAAGTAATTGCAACAGAAAGCTTGCCACATTTATCAGTTCTCCAAACAGTTTGACTTTGGTACAGAAAATGTCTCTTGACTCCCATACCAGTGATGTACATGTAAGCCATTTTTTTTTCTTTTGAAAGTTGAATAACATTAAGGTTTCTTTGAATAATGATGCTAATGATAATTAAAAAAAGAGGTAATTATTTATTTGCAATCTTAACGAGTGTCCTCTTGAGTGGTCTAGTCAGGCTCCCTCACTTTTCACTTCAATGAATGCGGGCAGTAGGTAGAAGAGAATTCAAAGCAAGACAGGGACACACAACCACAGTATGTATTCGGATATTGCCTGTAGCTGTGATAGCCCTGTGTATTTGCTGATATTTGCAGCTTTTTGGACCGTTATCTTTATGGGGGCACCCAATGTTCCTTTATTCTAGTCTCCACATGTAAAAGATCCAAACGAGATAATTTGTGTCATTCATAAATCTTGTGGCAGAACAGAGACTGAGCAGTGTTTCAGATATACTTTGTAGGAAGAAAATGTATCTCATGTAATGTGTAATGGTACTGGTGGACCCGAAAAAGAAATGATGTTAAATTTCATTTAAAACAGAAACTGTCCATTTCACGAAGAAACTTGAAGCTGATGTGTAATGTGACATAGTCTTTAGTGCCCAGTTTTGTGTGGAGTAATGAACTGTGTGTGTGTACGTGTGTGTGTGTGAAAAGAAACTCTTGAAAGTGATGGTAAAATAATTGGAATTTGGTAGTGCTGAAAAGAAGGTGCAGAGGGTGTATACAATAGAGACCTCCTTGCCTCCTCAGCAGACCAAGCTTGGTGTTTTCTCAACTTTCTTCAAAAAGAATGGCTTGTTCGTTTAGCAGGCAATATAGGTTCAAGAAAATGTTATTAGTGTGATTATGTAAATTGATCAAGAACAGTGACCTGATTAGATGTTCAATTGCTGACAAAGTGTTGGGCAGACCGGCAGGTTGCCAGGGTTCAGGTGGACATTTTGTCCCCTCAGGATGGACAATTCAGGTGCCAGTAACCTCTATCCACAACAAACCAGTCTGACCCATTTCGCAGAAAACATTTAAAAGTACATCTCCCCTGGCATTTTGTGGGTTCATATGACTTACATTCCCAGCCAAATCTTACTTTGTACTGTTGTTTGTGTGTGATTCTTTGGGTTATTGTCATTGTTGAGGTTGAAACTTGGAAAAATAGAAGTTAGACTATTTTTGTGCCAGGTTTTGCCAAGCTAATTGCTTGCATGATTTCAGTGCCAAAGACATTTCAAGTATGGAGAAACTTTCAGGTTTGCCTCATGGCTCTCTGATACTAACATGTAGCAAAAATAACATGAGCAGTTTTGAACTAATGTCTGATGATTATATGTTCGTACCATGGAACAGCCGGGTCTCGAACCAGCAACCTTCGGCACCAGTCACCTATCCGAAAATGGGAAACGCAAATACCAACTGCACCAAATCCCCATTCTTAAAAAGAATGGTTTTAATGGATCCTGGTGTGCATGAGTGCCATAATCGAAACGGCCCAGTTCATTGTATTTAATCCAGTGCAAGTACTGTTTTCAGAGTTGTCTCAGATCGGGGACTGTACATGTGTAAGTCCACCAGCCTCAAAGGAGCACTGAAAATATGTATGTTTGTGACCATGGAATGGCTGAGTCTCGAACCAGCAACAGATACTTTATTTGGAAGACGAGAAGTAAATTTGATACCAGATGATATTTGCAGAAGGCAATTAATAATAATTGTATTGAAGTATTACATTCTCCTAAAGAACTTTAGTATGATGGGATCACCAACTCAGTGCAAAGTATTCTGAAAAGGCGATTTTTTAAAGACAGGTGGTGTCATTGGAGTGGCCTCTCAAGAGAGCAACCACTCTATACAGTAAGAGAAGTGAAGTAATGAAAACATTGATGTTAAATGTCAAAGACAAGAGCAAAATTCATGTGGACAATAGTGTTGATTTAAGTTTCTATGGAAGGAAATGCCTTTTAGAGCAAAAACAAAGATTTTAGTTTTAGTTAGCCTAACCCCCCCCCCCTCAAAAAAAAAAAAAAAAGTAGTATGTGATTATATTTGGTTAATTGCCCTGTGGAAGAAACCATATACAGGTTCCAGTTCTGGGAAAACCTATATCACTTAAATCTGTGTTATATTATGTGTTGTGTTGCAAGATGAAATGGACAAATATTGAAACTGCCAGGCCCATGTTATTATGGATTGCAGCAGTCTTTCATGTCATAGGATGGATAGATAAAAAGATGATCAAAGCTAATTGGGGTATTATCTCTCTCAATTTGTGTAAGTATGTAGATCTGTGCCCATTGGGAAGTCAAAGAAGATAGGCCAGTTGCCAGAGATGTGAAGGAAAGAAAGCAATTAGCTTTAGGACCTGTGAAGCAGAAAACACTTGAAAACCAGAGAGAAACCTAGCTTTGGTTCACTGTCAGTTGTTCTCTGTGAAGGAATGAAAAGATAGTTTGGCCACTGAACCAAGAAGATTGTTTAGGAAATGGACATTGTCATTTCAGTCAAATTGACTTAGATTGTACCACTAAAACAAGCATTGAGACTCCTTAATGCTGATTTTATATCATTTAATTGGCTTAAAAATTGAGTTTGACAGCCTGAGACAATGGAAGGGGACACAAAGAGCTGATAGACAAGATGGTTGTTCAGTCCGGGGAGGCAGGGGGAACCCTGGCAGCAAGTTTGGTGTGGTGGGCCAGTGAATGAGCTGGGCTGTGCTGGGTACATGTGTGGGTACCAGGCTGTGAAAGGTGGCCCGCCACTACAACCATAGTAGCACACTTTGAGGCTTCGCATGGAGCCACCCTGCGCCTTGCTCCTGCAGCCAGCCCCTAATGGCCAGCAAAAATAGGTGCAGTGTTGGCAACACAGGTGTAGGGACGGTGATAAGATGGACGTGGACGTGTGGACCCTAAGGCTCGCGCCTGTCGTCTTCCCAACTGCTGTACCCCACTACTCTACCAGGTACATGGCGATTACAACTTTGATATTCTTGCTTCTTGTTCTAACAAAAGCATAATTCATAGGCAGATAATGATGCAAGATTGTGTCGGAGATAACAATAGTATCTATTGTGACAGACGTTGTTTGACAGGGTACCATGTACAGGGAACACTGACCCTCAATGGTCACAACATCACGATGTTGGATGTGACTTTCATTTTATATGTGGTCTAGAAATGAACTTTGCAAGTTTTTCTTTGGATCGGAAATAGCTTTTTATCTTTTGGTATTTGCACAGAGGCAAGTAGAACAGTAATTTATGGCATGATCCAGTGGTGCTGTCAAAATCAATTATATTCTGGCAGTACACTTATAGTTACAAATGGCCATCCAGGCTAGTTAGTTATGCAGTCCTACAAATACATCAGCATTTATATGACAGTGAGGTTTTCACAAACCTGTAGGTAGCATGATACACAAGTGTGAAGGCGCACTTTTGTTTCAGAACAGGCTAGGACCTGTCAGTGGCAACATTTATATGTTGCATTGGCAATTCATTGCTTGTGTTACTGTTTTAAGCATATTTTATTGACAATCAGGAAACAGGACAATTCCATATATGAAATCCATTGCCTTTGATTTACTTAATGTAGCATGGAAGTGATACAGTCTGGGGTATCAAAATGTTCACATAGAGAATTGGTCTTATGAAAACAGATAATTTCATAGAGTGCAAAGTGTTTGATTTCTAATTTTAATTTTGCACAACAGTTTGTCCATTGAAAGCAGGAAATGTTAAAGTAACAAAGAAAGCACTGTTAAAAAGTGCCACTCCGTTGAATTTTGCATGCCAGTACCTGACATTTGAAATAGCAAACTGTATTGCAATACTGGTTAAAATGCTCCCTCTGTACATGGACTGAAGAGAGAGAAAGGCATGACATTTAGAAGTCAAAATTTGAGGCCAGCAAATAGAAAGGAAAACTGCTTTCTAGTTCAGTTCACATGAAGAAAAATGTGATACACACAGCAGTATATTGATGTGTGTTTGAGGAGAAGTAGCCAAAGGGGGAACAGTAAAAAGTATATATATAGGCTGTCAGTGTTTTCTCAAGTGGTGATGAACTGGTATTGAGCTGAACCTGTGGATCATGGTGGAATGTGAATTTCAAGGATGTACAGATGAGCCCCATAAGGGTAGTTGGCTTAATTAGAAGTCATCATAAACAATTACGTGGAGTTGTGTTGAATAATTATGAAGATAGGGTTGACTCGAGAAATGTATAGAAAATAATATTGCTGTTTTATGACCCAAAATGTAGCATTTCCTTCCACCTTTTGACCCTGCTGGAGTTAACACCAATCCATAGGCACCTGCTGGTGTAGGATGTACCTGCGCCTGTGCTCTCCTATGTCCACAGGGCTTGATCCTTGTCGCGGCCAAGGTGCTATAGGTACTGTGTCCCACTGGGCCGCTTTATGGTGTTAAGGCAGGCATACAAATCCTTGCTGTTAGTCTGATGGTTGAGAACTCTGGCCTCTGACAAGTCAGTTTGATGCATAGCTGGTCCATGCTGCTGTCCCGACTCCTCCAGGGTGCTGGTACAGCAGGGCCCTCAATTAATCTTGGGTAATCATATACCTAAACTAATATGCACTGCATTAAGTGCATTCCACCAATAGGGATCATACAGACATAAGCTGGGTCACAACTCACCCACTCAGTATTGATGCCAAATTGGAAATGTTCTCATCTTTGAAATTCCTCCCTGGATGGTCAGCCTTTTTTAAGCACTACTCATCAATATCATTTAAAGTTCAGCAAAAACAAGGATAAACATACACATGTACATGCCTTTCTGTGGAATTTGAGTGTTTTGGTAAATTCTCTCAAATGAATAGCATGTAGAAACATCTGTTATTGGCACCCCCCCCCCCCCCCCCCACACACACGCACACTCAGACCACATAAGGACAATGAAATGATTCTTTGTGACTCTTGGTCAGGAAAGTATATGTACACAACCTTATATTATTGAAAATAGTAAAAATTTGGTTACAAGTTTACCATCAAAATCTTGACATGACACTATCCACCTTGTGTTTTAAAGGCCAAAGATTTTGACATGTCTTATGTCACAGGGAGCCCTGGAAACTGACATTGAGTGTAGAGTGACAAAGCCTGCAAACAAATGAGAAGACCAAGTATGTGCAGTAAAATTTATTTTAGAAGTCATTATGAAAATGAGCTGTACAGCTAAGCCACTGGAAAAAAGGAAAAAAGGTGGCTTTTTATGTCATTCTCCTGTTTCAGTCCTATCTGATAATGCGGAAACCCTAGAAATCATATCTTACTTCAGCACCTCTGAACATGAGGCCAGCATGAAGGCAAGTATGAGAGGGGCGGAGTCATGGGGCGTGGGAGGGTGATGCTGGTATAGGCACCAATATGGTTGACCATGCAGGCGGCCAGGCTATCAACATGATCTAACATGATCTATATCAGTGGCCTGCTTTAATGCTGTACTCATCTCCAGAAGATTTTTCCGATGTGCATTTTATTGTGATGATCACATTTACATAAAAAAGAAGGAACTTGAAATGAAATGGGATCTTAGATGGACTATAATATGGGGTGTCTGTTAAACATTGTATAGTACAGGTACATGTGGCAACATTTGCAGCTAATTTTTACGTAGGTGAAAGATTGTATATCATATATTAATTTGTTCTGATTTCTGGAAAATGTATGCTAAAAATGATATACACGGTGAACGGGTATAGGTTTGTGGGTGGATTATTTTTTCTTCTGTTCATAGCCAAAGCCAATTCAAACAACTAGGTCTTTACAATCTGTTATAAAGTGTATGAAAAGTAATTGTTGGCTTGCTTTAATTAAAATTGATTTGCTGAATTTTCACAATTGTTAAAAAGAAAATGATAGAAGACAGTAATACAAAAGGCAGGATTCAGGTGTGTCTGGTGTTGAGGTTCTCTGACATTTTCCACTGAGCCTGAGCCTCCCTTGAACAAGGAAGAGGACAAGACATGATTCCCAGATGCTGATTGGGTGAGAGTATTCCTGGGGAATATTGATGGAGATCCTGCAGATAGGAATCATTTGAATGGTGCAATGACACAGTGTAGCCTAGGGGTGCAGGATCTACCTGGAGCTATCTGTCTGTGCACGTGACATGGTCACTTTTGTGCTCTTTACTAGAATAAAGGAAAAGACTGAGGGTCCAGAAGGAGTACTTGTAGTTCCCACGAAAACTATACATTGACTCCTTGTTGAGTACAAATGGAACAGTAATTTTGAGCATAAATTAGCACAGTTATTTTGGAATCACATGCTGTTCTTAAACCTTTATATGAACAGCTGAGAAACTGGATTTATGGTCTCAGTTCTATGTTCATTGCATGTTGCTTCATGTACATAGAATGCCATGGTGATGGTGGATTAACTCTTAACAGTTTTGGTAATCCCATAGTGATAACTGCATATTGTTCAGTGATCATGGGTTTACCAGGGATTATCATGGTCATTTGCCAATTAGCCAAATGCTAACATTTGCTCCATTTGGCTAATGAAAATAAATGCCAAATTTTATTTCATTATGAATTTTTGAAAGTCATGGGTGAATTTTTATTGTTTTTTGTGCCCGTTTGTATGTTCAGTTTGGTTAAGGATTTATATGCTCAAATGGTCCCTGAGTGGTTGACTTATGGAAAAAAACCAAAAAAACCTAGAAGGCTAATTTCTCCAGATTCGTGTGTAATCGCAGATGTATAGTGACAGTGGAAAATATATAAAAGACTCCTCTCCCACTGTAAGTCAGAAAAGTTGCTGTCAGAGTAATACATTTTCGGGGAATATATAAAACTTCATCTGTTCAGCAGGCTATAAGGAGAGGCCCAGTAAGAACATATGATGACTCAGACTTACTCAACTGTAGATTTTAATCAATCCAGGTAATCTGTGGGATAACGCTTCACTGCAGTCAGTACAGATGCCAGCATTTGCAAGCAAGTCAGGTTATTTATGAGAGGTGTCCATAAATTTGTAACTTCAGGGAGACTTTTATCACATGATAGAAACATAGGAAATCAACATTTATACTCGATCTGAACTGATAACTTGTGTTTTTGCTCACACCTCATTGCATCAGCAAGTTGACAAGGCTGGGTTTCTCTGCAACTTTCGCTGCATATGATCAACATGTAAACAAATCACATTGCAAATATCCAGAAAATGCCTGAAGAGGGACACTGTTCTCCTGTCTCTGTGTCAACGGTCCAATATTTTTGTGAAGTAAATGGTAAGGAAGACATAAGTAAACTGGGGCCTGGTGCCAGCCCTGCCTTTGTCTGGCTGTTCACACACTGCCTGAAGCCATCACAAGGATAGGTTCATTACAAAGCACCCCATCATCTCAAGATTACAGACTTGTGGCTTTTATTTTCCTCGCCTTGTTGTTATAACAACAGTGGGTCCACTCCACTGACCGTCTTGCAAAGGGTCAGTGCATCCCCATTGTAAGGGTGAAGGCCAATTACACAAAGTCCTTGAGAAATGGAAATTTGCTTCTGTTTTTTTTTGTGTCCGGGAGATGACTGGAACCAGGGGATGGAATGCTTTGTGGGTGGGTTACCTGTGGAATTCCCACAGTTGGTTAATGAATCATGGTTGATCTGTGTTCTTAAATTAGGATGTAGAAAGGTAGTAAATTGTCTCTGTGTTTGTCAGCTTTGATAGGAGAAGGAATTTGTGGTTAAGGGTGATGGGGATTTAGGGCCAGAATTTCAGGAAAATTTTGCAAGAATCGATTTGGATTTTTGTCAGTTGAGTTTTTTTTAATGAAAGACAAGTTTAGGAGAATCTTTGAGAGAATGTATCTTTGGATTCTTGTCGAAATTCTAGCCCTGGGATTGTTTTTTCCCCACATTTTTGTAATTGGTATCATAAAAAAAAAAAAAAAAAAAGCAAGCCACTGGTCTGGAAAACCACAAAAATGTAATGTAACAAATTTGTTGGTTTCCTGTCATCAGTGAGAACAAGTTCAGACTCCAGGTGACATGTCCACAAACAGATAAGCCTGGCGTTGAGCACTGAAAAACTGACTCATTATACAAGTATAACCAGGTGATAAATCAGTTACTGAAATGACATTGACTCAAATTTGCACAACTAGAACACATTTTGTTGATATGAAAATTGACCATTAAGTTACTGATTAACATGAACCTGAGTCATGTACAATATTTATATCTGTATATTTTTACAAGGAGCTAAATGAGCAGACTGGCCACACTGATGTAATTTGGTTGAATGAGTCATGCCATCAGAAATATAGGTCAACAAAGTCAAATTTGTGGTGCACAACCTATGATCACTTATGAAATATTACAGGCAAAACAGGTCACCAAAAAAGGGCTAAATAGGAAGCATCCAGCCAAGGAGCTCTATTTTGATGGACACCAAATCAGGTTGGTTCAAGGTTCATGACTGGTAAAGGGAAAAAGTTTTACCCGAAAAGTTCCAGAGGAAGATCTGACGAGTGATAAGTGGCGCCCTCTTTGGACAAAGTACCAACTTTATTTGATGTATTTAGCCAAAGGCTACTGCCCACAATTCAGTATCACTACAAAAAGGTTTCCACCCATTCATCATATTCAGTGTATGTTCTACTAGAACTACATACATTTTTTTTAACTTTCTTTTCCCAGTCTTTCATTGTAAAATATGCAAATTTTTGAGGGGGTGGGTGGGTGGTGGGATTTTAAGGTCCCAGACTGGCAGTAATGACAGTAATCTGATTTATAATACAAGCAATGGATAAACAAAGGAGCAACTTCAAGCTCTAAAGAAGTATATGTCTTTTGGTGTTTGTAGAAAGTAGCAAAGAAACAATGGAAGAAGTCAAGTAAAATAAGTAACGAAAAGTGGGTGAAGACTTGATGATGCATAGGACAGTGACATAGCTTGGGGGAGACTGTCCATGATTTTGTTATCAAAGCCAAAGGTTTGCCCTGGCCTGGCCCAGACCATACTTAATGGCCCGCAGCTTTTATTTTCGAGTGAAATTATTGTAATATTCATAAATAAATATCAGTGTTAGCTTGATGAAAAGACATTGGGGTAATGTGTATTCATAAGTGGAAGATATAGGTTGCAGAGAGTAAACACTGTCAGGCCTTGGATGGTACGGCATGGTGCCGACCTGTAGCCAGGCGTGTGTACACAGGCCTGGCTCTGGCTTTATGTACATCTCCTCCCAGGCATTCACCAACTACTTACACCTTATGCTCTCTCATCAGAGTGGCTCACTTAGTGATAAGACTCCAAGAATTGACAAATTTTAGAAATATTGCTGTTTTGTTTGGATTTTCTTTTCTTTCCTTTTTTTCTTTAACAGAAAATATGTATGGGAAATCTGAGAATCCAGTTGCGTGGTTGGTTTAAACACATTTTATTTCAAAGAAAAGTGGATTGGAGAACATGTGTAGGTTATATTAATCTCTAATATTGGCCTCTCTTTGATTTGACTGATGGCCTAGTAGGTCCTAATTGCAATCAAGTACTTAACCCAGTGGACCCGAAGATTTGATATATCAGCTTCAAACCCATGGCAGTAAAGAATGCTAGGGCCCAGACACTTATGGTCGGCAAAGCAGCAAGTCCTCTAATGACAATCGCCAACCTGACATGAAATTATAGATATATATGTGTATGTGTGTTTGTTCCTTCACACATCTTGCCCTCCCTCTATGTATGTATATAGGAAACCAGAACAACTCAGAGCCTGTATATGCTATTCACAACAATATTCATGGGAAAGACATCAAATACGCCCCCCCCCCCCCCCTTGGTGGATAAGTTCAGATAGGTTAGCGTTACTTTGAGCTCTTTCATTATTAACTTTTACAAAATCAGTGTACGTTGAATTGACCTAATGATACTCAGGGCTCGACAATTTTTTGAAAAACCACTTGTCCGTTTGCAAAATTCTTTTGTCTGAATGTAACTTGACAGTATGAACAACTTTTTTTCACCAATCCATAGACAAAGGGCTGAACAAACCATTTACACTAATTTGCCGCTTCTTGTTGCTTGCAACTTCACAAAAATAAGTCAAATTTTATCAGGATTCTAGCTACAACTATCAACAGTGAAACTATCAAAATATTAAAAATACAAATTGAAAAGTAAGCTCTTAGCATGGGGTGACTTATGATGAAAAATAAAGTGTAATATCTGGGACTATAATATAAGATTCCCAGAAATTACACTGTATTTTTTATTTAGGTTAACTTTAATAAAGATGAACAGTTGCATTGGTTTCAGGGTCCTCTTTCGTATTGCCGTTGACGGTTTCAAGGTCCTCTTTCTTATTTCCATTGCCTATGATGGGATGCACATCATTTGCTTACCCACCATGAATGCTATCGGCACATTGTAGTCAATTTGCGTATACAGTATTGGCAAGTTCCTTGCAATAAACAGTGTTCTTAATTCAAATTAAAATGCGAAATTTAATATTTCAAATAAGATATAGAGTGTGTGTAACATCACCATATTTCCTGCCACTGTACACAAACAGGTGCTTTGGCCATGTGGTCTGACACACAGCACATCGCTTGGTTGGTCAATTGAGTCACATGCAAAAATGAGCCAATCACGGCTCATGTTACAGTGTGCTGATCATGGCTTCCGCCCAGTGAACATGTGTGAATCTTCCCTAGTTTACGGAGGGAACACACAAACAGGCAGCTTTGTTTTTATTGCAGCATGCAGAAATAAAGATTCCAGTGTTTATTGCAACAATTATTTGGAGTCAGGCAAATACGCAATTTTAGGGGATAGAGGGAACTGCCGAATGTGTCTCAAATCAGTCTGTGGGAGTGAGTCCCACAATGATGCTCAGTTCAACGCAGATATGCTCCACGCTGTCATTTGCGTGTGACTGGCAGTCATGTGCTGTTATCTAACAGCTCCTAAAGATCTACATGATCTTTATTTTTTTCAACACTGTTAGAAACCATCGATAAATGACACTTGATGCTAATTTGCAGGAGAATTCGCTGTGCAGATTTTTATATTTTTTGATGTTGCTCTGACATAGTTGGATCTGATCAGACTGACGGTGAGTTGCTGTGACCCTGCTCCAATAACGGGCCTAACTGCCGGTACCTTTGATATCATAATCGTATGTCTGCTTCACAGACAGTGTAAATACCTGCCTTTTTTTTTTTTTTTTTTATAAACAGATATCAAATAGGCAGCCACGTCCTGTTGAATACAACTGGCCAAGTAATTTTTTAAACCTGGAATGTTTACTTATGGTTTATTGTCACCTATTGGCGTGCCCACACACGTCTGTACTTCTGCATTGGTGTGTACACATAGGCTGCAGCAGTTGCAACATAATCGCTAGTCATGAAAGCTCTGACAAGACCGTTGTAGTTCTTCAGCTTTCACACAGCGCTCTGACTTCAAACACTGTTATGACAACAGATTATCGTCACCTTCTTGTGCGCCATTGCCCGCCTTGCAAACAACCGCAACTTATAACTGGGTCATGAAAACTTGCGTGATTGAGTTCCCAGTGAAAAAAAATTGGCTGCCCGACCGGGCAAGTAATTATCAGTTCTAACTTGCCGAGATTAAATCTGACTTGCTCTGGGCAATCGGACATGTGAATTGTCGAGCCCTGATACTAGATTCATATTTTTTTAAGTGGACCTCTCATTCAGGCACCACATGCCTACGATTGTAAAGCCCCTAAGAATGATCCAGGTCAACAGTTTTCCCATAGTCACTTTGGCCATGTTGACACAGTCAACTTGCCACTGAAATAGCAAAACACAGTGACTGACACTGTGTCTGAGAATGAAAAATATTCAGAATTCATTTCATACAGAAAGTAAATTTCATCTGCAAGTGTTGTCGAGTAATGTTTAAAATACAGACTTAATAAGATGAAAATTGAGTACCATCATGCATAGTTTTTTGTGTAAATTTCAGGAATAAGTATTTGTTCAACTGATGGTTCAGAATCACGTCTTTTAATGTACATATATGTTGCTGCCAACGTACATGTATGTGAAGCGCCACATTACAACCGAACAGTTTGGTATTTCTTTGTACAGATGAAGACTGACATTGTGTGGAATAACTGTACAGAACTGTGTGTATCAACAAACATCCTAACAAAAACCAAGCCATGATTTACAGTTTTTGTATTCTTGTGTTGTAGACCTCTACCAGAAAGTCCCCCAGATTCTGGTTCAGAACCTTATTCGCCTCCAGACCACGGCAGTCAGCACGAACCACCGCGGTATAATGGTAAGTGTTCACACATAGCCTTGTATCAAGCTGTAGTTACCAAAGTTGGGGTCAAGAACTTTCCTGCTCATTTTACTTGTGATATGATAATGAAATAAAGGGGAAGCTGTGACTGACAATGGCTGTGTGCCCTACATGGCAAACTATACTGGTGTGTAGCTACTACGGTGCTGCCTCAGTACAAAGCTAATGATGGGACCATGGGCATGATGTTTGAGGCGATGTTGTAGCAAAACCACCCGATGAGGAGGGTACATGTAACATGGAAGTGATAGGAAGTTGCTCTGAACAGAGGGACCCAAGAGACCCACCATCCTACATGTATGTCAGAATCAATCTCATTAAGAGTGGCCCTATAAAGAGGGGACACTGTATATCAGACTACAAGGTCTCTGTCTCATCACCTCACCATCAGACAACAAGGTCTCTGTCTCATCACCTCACCATCAGATGGTCCTAACACTTCAATTTTCATAGATTTATGACAGTTTGATATGCATGGAATGATCTGCTGCAAAACGTTTGGATGGCATAGCTGCGGTTTTCCCGTAACAAATAGAGACAAAATAGTTTGCAGTACAAAGGAGTACACTTTCCATCACTCTATCACCCTGGCCACTTAGTGGACATGGAATTACAGTGAACCTTGGTACACTAGTGGTACAGTATTTTGGGTAGTTGCTACACACTGCATACAAGCTGGATGCTTTAATAAGTGAACTGAAGACAATAAAGGGTGTGCAGCATAGGGTAGAGAACATTACTGTGAGAGTGACAATCGTTAAGATTTGTTTCCTTTCTCATTTGATAAACAAATGTTATCATCAACACAAAAGTTCAGGTGATGTACTGAATTCAGCTGGTCCATCTGAATGGCTGTTACACTTCATATAATAATAATATTGCTGTGGCTCTCCACTTCTGTGCCGCGGTCCTGTGTGACACAGGTGGCCTAGGAAAAAAGAAAGGAAAGGAAAGAAAAATAGATGAGGCGGAGGAAACCACGGTTATCCTAATATTAACAAGTTATCTCATGGGTATTGTGTTAGATTCTCACCAAATTTTGCACGATGATACCTTTGGACCATCCTAGACCTCGTCAGTTTTGATGACTGACCATACTTTCAAGGTGACAGACTTTCATTTGCCATGCATGGGGATTCAGTAAGTTGTTTCATACTGCTACATGTACATCTGTCTGCCATATATCTGTATAGAGTTGTCACTGTCATAATGTCACAACCATGGTGTAACTAACAGCTTGCAGAATGGAGGATTATTTGGAATTGAAAGAGAAATACACATAATCAGTTGTAGATTACTGAATATATAGCCCAGGCAAGTAACAGACTAATAAAGTACCGAATGTATTAGTTACGATATAGTGCCGTGATGCATGAAGATCATAAATTAAGGACTATGTCAAGCACTTTATCATGTATGTGTGTATATATATGGATAAAACTCCCTCACTGTCAGTCGGATTCTCAGTTTTCACTTCAGAACTTTCAATATGATCATTCTTGGGTAGTTCTGTGATAATTGTACCGACTTTGTAGGCTCCTTTTCAGTGTTGTAGGGCGGCAGCAAGGTGGAGTTGTAATTTGCGTCATGATCTTGGATAGACGAGCTTCCTTGTTCAATCATGTTAAATTTTTGTTGTCCCAGCTTGCCTTCCTTTGCTGTGCACTATTCACTTTTAAGACACTGGTGTTTAAACCAGCAAAAACTGTGTAGTAAAATTGTTTTCACTGGGAAGAGACCTACTCTTCAGTGTTTGTGTCAGAAGTTTTTTCAGGGGGTCACAAGAAGGGCAATTCTGGGCAGAAGACTAGATTTTTACCAATGTTACATGTAAATAAACAAGACTTGTGATCCTTTAGAATGTTCTCAGAGGGTGTTTGAGGTTTCGAAAGGGTAATATACCCCAATTTGGGGGTTAACGGGAAACACTGCTCTTTTTGAGCCCATACTTAAGGTATTGGAACAGCCATCCAGCTGTCCTGATCAATTCAAAGTCTAACCTTGTGCACCACCTAACTCAGCAGGGTCAAAGTGAGTAATTTCCATGTTTGAAAGATCCTGATCCAATCAAAAACCCTGATTTTTGAACTTGAGTGATGTCAAGAATGTCATTGTGGGAGTTACATACATAAATAGTAGCATGTGTTTTATACAGTAGCAACCCTGGACATTACATACAAGGCTGACTGTTTTTGCTAGTTCTTGATGAAATGCAGATAGCGTCAAAACTAGTTGGACTGCTGTAAAGCCTCCTGTATCTGTGATCATTAGTAGTCTTTTTTGCTCATTCAGTGCAAGTCCAGTCAATTATGAGTACTGTTGACAGATAGTTACATTTATGCAAGCATTTTAACTTGTGTCACATATTGTTACTGTGGATAGATCTAGATACAAATTGGGTCAAATGTTAATTCTGGTAAGAAATATGTACAACTTGTGTTAAAAAAAAGAAGAAGCAAATTTCAGATGAATAGATGTACATGTACATGTATTCAAATTGTGTTAAATGCATGTATCAGCAGTTACCTTTCTTACTTCAGATGACACACTGATCATTCTTTCAAAAATGTAACATTCCCCCTTCCCCCCAAAAAAATTGCCCTCAAAGTTTGTATAATAAAAATAGTTCTATTAAAGCTACTATACTTTAAACTTACCACTGAATCCTGGTTAGACAGGGGAAACAGATAATGTCAGAAGTGGCATATTAGTTCCACTTTCTGTAGAAAGTTTTTTGGTCTAATATTTTTATGCCTGTGCATTGGTATGACCTCTTGACATTTGATGACCTCAGCGTGTCAATCATTTTTAATTGCACTCAGCAGTAATTTCATGGTCAATCATTTACTGTGGCATCAGTTTCAATGCAAGCTTGTCTGTGTACAGGGCAGGTCATGTATATGGAGGTACTTTTCCACTTTGTTGTGCAGTCACCCAACCATGCAAAGAATACTCTTTAGTGCATATGTGTAGAGACAAAAGTGGGCAATTAGGCAGACTGATTGGGCCGGTTTTAATTGTCAGTGGAAGAACTCCATTTGGAAGTGAATACACTCTTCACAATGGAGTGAGTGCAGAAGCTGCCCCAGGCACTTTCCCCGACCTCTTCAGGTGGGGGCAGTGCAGAGGCAGCAGACAAAATTGTAGCGTCTTTTAGAATTATTCTTAACACGAGGGAGAAGTTGAGTAGTTTTGCTATATGGTATCATTTGTTTGCCACAATTTGATCTCACTTGCTCACATGTATTTATTCCTTTGGGAGAGTTGCCAGGCAGAATTACACTGTTACATCAGTGCCTTGTGTCAAAGAGGAGTTTGTATGTGAGCAGTACTGATTCAGGGAACAAAAGTTAACCACTATTGCATCATAATTTGCTATTCAAAATGAAGGGCATTGCTATGCAATATTAAACTGAGTAGCACTTTTTCATGGTGCATTATCCTTGTAACTTTCACATTGCCTGCTGCTCATTTTGTACAAATTTAAAATTCTAAATGAAAAGTGCTGATTTGACAGAAGACCGTGCATACAGTGGGGTCATTTTTCAAAGCGACAGCTACCAATTATTGCAAACAAAACATGATTTATTGTCATGACACTTGATTATTGTTGGTGAGGTGAAACAAAAATGAGATGGCCCAAAATGGAGTATCACACTCAGTGGGTCAAATAGTCCAGGAATTGCTTTATGTTGGATCAAGCCAGCCCTTTCCAAGTTTCAAAGCAATTGTGGAAGCATATGTGTTTTGATCCATGTAGGCCTATTTTTTTTTTTTTTTAGATCCTTCAAAGATAAAATTAACTCTGAAGCCATATGTCATTGTTAAATTTGTTTGAATACACCCACAAAATCTATGCACATCTTGACAACTTTGTGATGAGGACACTTCATTAGACAGTACGACACCACTCTATACAATATATATATTAATATATATATACATATACACACGCACACACACATGTATATATATGGTGTGGGAGTAGCGCTGCAGCATTGCTTCCCCGACCCATAAATCTGTGTGGTGCATGTTATAGTGCATGCTGGCAGTGTGACTTTGATGGTAGAAAGTAACAGTGTGAATATGTGCATGGTTATGACAGATATCGCTGCCAAGAGTTTTGTGCACAGAGTAATGGATCTCAAGTAGTTTCTGACACAAAATCAATCATCTTATTTTAAACAAATTCTAGGAAGTTATTTGTGTATGCATAAGGTAGCTTGTCTTGGCCTCGGGGTGGGGGGGGGGGGAGGGGAGAAAAGACAGGAGGCAACTGTAGACAGTGCCATCTGGTGGCAAACAAGATGGATTAATTCTGACATTGGATCAGATGCATAACTTGAAGCAATGTGTTTCCTCCAAGGTTTTATCTCTGTCATTAGATTTACTTGTTTCAGCTTATTGTAAGGGCCCTTGCCTTCATTAGTTCTGTTTGGCTCAGACAGACCTGTTATTATGTGTTCACTGAAAGGGATAATTTATGTAAAATACAACATCGCCTACAGGTGTGTGTACCTGCCCGTGAACGATTTTTGGTGATAAAGCTGGGTCTGAGATTCATGTACCCTAACCTGCCTGGCGCTCATTGTCTGAATGCAATGGAAAAACACTGCCTTACATTCATTAGCTGCACATTGTTTGTCTCCGCTTCTGGCCTCCTCTGGGAGTTCAGCTTCATGAAAATGAAACAAGAAACAAATTTCTCATTTGTGTATTGCAGCGCCCAAATATCACATGTAATTACATAAATGAAGCAGTGTTACTTAATCATTTAAGGGCCCATGGTTTGAGGCAGAATTCCTGTAAAATTGTGGAGGGATTACTGAGTAGGTGGACTCTAGATTCAAAGGCGGTGATAGAGAGATGATTAATGGTGAAATTGGTTGTGGTTGAGCTCCCTCATTGCCCAAAGGTACATGCCTAAATTGGGATGTGCTAGGTATTGCATGTCCCAAGAAGTTAGGGGCTTTTGAGAAAGTCTGTCAGGTCATGAATAAATTACATTGATACAAGTTTTTGTTTAAAACTTTTACCGCTAAACTGTGTAATAATAACGATGGAGCATACATGTTTCCTGTTGAGCACGTGTGGATAAAAGGATTAATATTGATCAGATCTACCTTGGATAATTTTTTTTGGAAACTATGAATACAAGTTGACACGTCCTGCATGTGGAGTTTATCTGTGAAGGATTCCTTGACAAATAACAGGTCAGTGGTACCTTTATGTGTAAGTACAGGTAGTTTGGTCCAATTGGTCATGGTAAGTGCATTTGGGAAATAGACTGCCATGCAAAAGGGCGCGGGTGGCAACAGGTACCCCTGTGATAGAGACCTCATTTGTAGACGGGAAGAAAGATGGTGGTGATATTGTGGTGTAATTAAGACTTCACCTGTACAAGCAAAGATCATGCCCTACAGGAAGGGTACAGACCTTAACAAATTGTCAGACCTACCAGATATTGGCTGGCTGGTCATGAACATACTTACCATAGATGTTGCCCAATATATTGCATCATCAGTGGTAAAGTGCATGTATAATTTATAAAGGGTCCATTTTCTTTCATTGTATAGAGTGGAATGATAATATTATTAGCATTCACTGTAGTTAATGGGTGATATAGTTTTCATTATGTAACAAAATTAAGACATTTTTATGAGGTTAACATTTTAATGTGGCTGTGGTCATTGACCCTGTGATATAAAACTGCAAGAAACTGTTACCTTTGAACCTTGATGATTTTTATACAGTTATGAAAATAGTGATATAGACTAAGTGACTGACAGACAAATTGTACAGTTTACAAATAGAGCAAGACATAGAAACTAATTTATTTTAGTTGATGTTTATGATAGTGTGGCATACAGTTTTTTTTTTAACAAAAAAAGAAAGAAAAGAAAAAAAAAAGAATCAAAGCAGAATTTGATGGGGAAGGGCAGTGGAAAAGAAAAGACTGTAGATAGGTGTGCAACCAGTACAGTCCTGAATAGGCCTGCATATGATTATTTATATACACAAGAAGGCCTGCTCATGAAGGAATTGAATTGTCCCAGGCATAATTCTGAACTGTAACAGATCTGTGTAAATATGTATGAGCTTTTTCTGATCTGGTAGGATAAAAACCCACCTTTGAGTCCATAGACAGAAGGATGTTTTGAAATTGATATATTTGTTTGGAGAATCATTGATGTCAATTGGACACCTTATTTAGCTATTGGTGTGACAGTTGCAATGCAGTGTTTACAAACAAACTATAAAGTAGATGTCATCCTTTAATGTTAATAGACTGACCAGACAGAATAAATTATATGGTCATTTGTCCCTCATGAATTGGTCTGTAAACTAATGTTATTGCAGACAGGAAGCATGGTATAAAGACCTATGGATAACCTGTCACATAGAGTCCCTATTCAGTGTGTTTGTTATGGACACTGTATTAAGAGTGTTTTGATTGGCATTTGTACAAGAGTGGGGATGACAGACTACACAGGAGGCAATTTCTAGTTTTTATCCAGTGTAGGTAACATGTCTATGCACCCCCTTCCAGTCAACTCGCTTGAAAGGGTTAATTCTTTTTTGTTTTTTTTGTAATGAATGGAATTTGTAGAGAGTTTTATTGTTTGTCAATGTATTAGCTTAAGGTATGTTGGCCTGGTGAACTGGCCAGATACAAGAAAAAAAAAATGACTTCCTTCTCCATATTCTATCATCAGAGAGTGCTTGTATTAATTCAGGAAGACATTCTTTGCTGTGACATTTGTGGCAATCAAGACATCATGATGTGGCACATCATGCTAAAGACATTGTTCACAGTAACCCCTTGCTATTGGAGGAAATCACTCCTCCATTGGTTCCTTGCTGTTGGGGTAGACACATTGACCGTATATGGGTCATTTGCCTGTAGTGGCATCACCCACCATTGTACTTTGTCAGTAGTGTATTGATTGTCAGAGTAAAGTGTACCTGCCAAGTTTCCCCCGTTTTGGGGGGAGTTTTCCTATTTCTCATCTTAATGGTGTTTTAGATAAAAATTTCGCTCATTTTCAGAAATTCCCCACATGAAAATCCTAATATTTCTTCTTTGTAAATGTAAAATATCCGCCATTGGCACAAAAATTCTCCCTATTTCTTGTCAAAAGATGTCGGCAGGTATGGAGTTAACTGGTTAAGTATTGCTATTTTATGTAAATTTTGCCAGTCAATTGATGATAAAAAATGTGATCTTTGGAAAATGATGACAAATGATTATACATGTGAGAGAAGATTATCATTATTATTAGTTTTTTTGAGTTGACATATTTTTATAATAATGCAACAAATAACTTGTAAATATGAAAACACACATTTGTTGAAGTTTTGAATGAGGCAGGAAGATCAGTGGTGTGCAAAGTTGACAAATGCCATTAGTTTACACACCATAGTATAGTTTCCTGTAAGGTCTTAAAAAATTGTCGTTCTCATATAGAGTTATAGTCGCTGTTATATAGAGTTACAGTTGCTGTCATAGAGTTAAAGTTGTTGTCATCATGTACAGTGATAGTTGCTCTCACATAGAGTTCTTGTCATGATCATATAGTTATAATTGCTGTCACATAGTTATAGTTGCTGTCATATAGAGTAACAGTTGCAGTTAAATAGAGCTATAGTTGCTCTTATATAGAGTTACAGTCACTGACATGTAGAGTTACAGTTATAGTTGCTCTCATACAGAGTTCTTGTCATGATCATGTAGTTATAATTGCTGTCACATAGTTATAGTTGCTCTCATATAGTTTAGAGTTATTGTCATACAGTCATTGTCATATCGAGTTACAGTCTTTGTTACAAAGAATCCACCAAGACTAACTGGCTTTTATATTTTGAGGTAAAGTAGACATAATAAAAGGGGACATTTGCAGGAAGTGCCAGTGGAAGAGACATAGCAAGCACCACTCCGGACACATATATTGAAAGTCTTGTTTCTTCTACATGTCCAAAACAAGTCACATGCCCTACAAATCAACTTGAATATATTGTTTTGTCAGTTTTTATGTGTAATTTAATAGAAATAATGAACAATTGATAAGGTTGTCTTTTTGTGTGTCAGTGTGTGTCAGTGCATACAAATTTTGTGAGGTGTACATGTTTGCTGCCAGCCATGGAGAACAGCAGCATCCCATATAGCCTACAAAGGCACTTGCGGTTATACATATGTACACAATTTATGGTTAATTTACAGACAGCATGAAAATGGTTGACATTCTTATATTATATTCATTGGGGGGGGGGGGGGACAAAAAACCTAAGATATAGCTTTTCAACAATAATGCATTGAGTATTTCATCATAAAAGTAATACCTAAGATATAGCTTTTCAACAGTAATGCATTGAGTATTTCATCACAAAAGTACTGAGTATTTCATTTCACATTTATTGGCTATTTCATTACAGTGCATCAATTTTCTGTGTTTACAGAAACAGGTGGTGTGACAGGGACCACAGGCAATATGGTGGATTTGGTGTGTCACACGGGCATGCCTGCCAACAGACGTTACCATGGCAACCACTTACAAGAACCAGGTAAAACACATGACTGTACACAGTAGTTCTCCTCGAGTAGTATGTGCAGTACACATGGTTGTAGGTGTGCGTCCTTGATCCACGTCCCAGCTGTGATGTGTGCTCAGAATCATGGGGTCATATGTCAAGGCCATCAAACAGATTTAAAGAAGGAGTGCAGAAGTTGAATTTTATTCCATGCAATAATAAAGAAATCTGGTTGAAGATTTCATCTCAATTTGTGAAATATATATTTCAAATTCATGGTTAGGTATTTGTGTTTGTTTTGTCGTATTAAACAAGCAGGGAGAGGTTAGTACTGTGAGGCGGCTTTGGGTTTGTATGTGTGTGCATGTGTATGTATGTGTATGTGTGTGTGTTGGAGTATTGAGGAGAGGGGGGGGGTCAATATTAGGTCAAAATTTGACAAGAAATTAAAATAGTCTTGGGGTGAACTTAAGAGCATTTATAAGGGAAAACTGATCCATCAGAAAACAGTAAGTAACTATTTTTAAAAAGAAAAGACTTCCAACTGAGCTGCACAGCCAGCATATTAATATTATTGACAGTATGCTCCTTACATTGTTGAAATTGCTTACACCCATTTGTTATTTTCTGTGTACAAAGAATACTTTCACAAAACTGCCTCACAGATGCTATATTAAAACATAACATGCTATAGTACAAAATTTTGCCATCCACCAGAAAATACAAATGGGCCAACTACAAACTTGGTGGATTTGGTATTTCACACACAGAGCAGGCATCGGCAGGGAAACCACATGCAAGGATCAGGTAGACTTTTTTTATTGGAAAATTTGGAGGAAAAGCCTGGGTGAAAGATTGACTGGAATGGCAACAGAACTGACATGTTGAAAATGTTGCCAGTGAAAGTGCCTGCTTGAAACCTTCATGTCATATATGCATGGGAATGTTGGAAACTTCTGAGGGTTGGCTGCTTGGTTCACAACATTCTCTGGCCTCACTTGTTTCAAATCCTGAAGAATGAGAGAAGATTAGAGAAACACAGACTTTTAAAAAATTCCCGTTGAGATTGTGTGTTCTTTTTGTGCACATTTTGATACAAATGTTCATTAGATAACCATTCAGGTAATTGTGCAATGCATCTTCTACCAGTCCTACATGCAGTTTTGATTAGCTGTTGAATAGGCAAGGACAAGAACAGAAGGTTTTAGCCCTGCCTGAAAGAGGGCACTGCAGTCACTGGAGGGCTAGGGTTGTGTATTCCCATTCCTGTACATTGTAATTTGCAACTTAACTTGAAAATGACTGCACATACAAACACCAAATTCCACACAGTAAATCTAAATACGTAATTAAATACTTCACAAAAATCATGACCACAGATACCAAAGTGACCAAATTATTTAAGGTTACTTTAAAATGTAAACCAATGGGAATACACAGCTCTAGTCTTTCAAATTTTTGTGTATTGGGTTGTGTATTGGGGTGAATACAAACTTCAGAGCTAATTCTGACCTTTCCAATTGTATCCAGGGTATAAAAAGAAGAGTATTAGGAGAAAAATGTCCACAAAGATAAGAGCTATTTTTAACACATTATTACAATACAATTTGAGTGATGTATTGTTCAGACAGTTTATCTGTTAAAAAAAGATAAAGCTTGTTGGGAGGAAAATCTTGCTTACTATAAAAAGTAAAAAAAAAAAAAAAAAAGCAGCTGATACTCCATGCACAAAGGGAAAAGACATTATATTTTTGAAAAAAACATTACAGCTGAAAAGTTACTTGATGAGAGTAGATACAGCTAACTGTGCTAATGAGAAAAAAATGTCGGAGTAACGCCCTGATAACAGGGACTAAAAAAAAACTTTTTAAAAATAAATGCAGGTTAAAAAAAAAGTCCTGCTGTTGTTAATGTATTACAGCGGTCCCTGTCACAAGAGACACCCCACTGCAGCGAAAAAAAAAGTGGTCTGAAAGGACAGGTAGTCTCTCATGACAGTTAGTCTCTCATGACAGGCAGAGTAACATAGGAAATACTGGACTTGGGAATCTGTGAAATTATCTCTCACAAGAGTGTGGTCTGTCACACTAGGGGCCTTGTGTTGGAACTACTTAACATTTTGCCCCCCCCCCCCCCCCCCCCCAAAATCAGTTTGTAAAAAGTGATTCCAGAGATGCAAATAGTCAGTTGACACTGGATGATGTGGTTTTTTGATGCACATTTAAATGGGAAAGAGATCACATTTGTGAGGAAAAAAAATCTGTAAGTGCAGTTTCATATTTTCTGAAGAGACATCTTTTGTTGGCTGTGAAGAATTACACCAACAAAGAGTGCTATCATTTGATGTAGTTTATGTGTCATTTAGTGATGCTAGATTTGATACTGTAGCCATCATTTATGGTACAGTCTTGATATTTGATAGAGTTAACAGATTGATAATGCCTGTGGCAGAGAGGTTGAAGGAGAAAACAAGTCAAAGCCTTTATTTATTAATTGCTTACAGAGTGCAGACCACTTCAAGAAAACTGCAGTAATATGGTTGACTTTTAAAAGGAAATTAGTGGAACCTGATCTGTGTCTGTAGGAGAACAAGTAAAAATGTTAATGAATATTTACATCTATGTCTATAGGAAAACAAGTAAAAATATCTATGAATATTTACATCGTATTTTATTACTTTCATTAAT
This sequence comes from Hermodice carunculata, assembly GCA_964020975.1. Taxonomy (NCBI): domain Eukaryota; kingdom Metazoa; phylum Annelida; class Polychaeta; order Eunicida; family Amphinomidae; genus Hermodice; species Hermodice carunculata. The sequence continues at coordinate 71,690,909 of OZ026612.1, read as the reverse complement.
TACAACACAAAGAGAATAAACTGGTGCTTTGTTGCAAAGTGCTGCAGAATGTTTCTGTGAGTTTGTTTTAGGAAAGTATTTTGCAGTCATAAAACAATCAGCAAACAGTCATAAACTGATGATTACCATGGAATTACACATTTATGTGCCAAATTGGACTGACCAATTGTGGATTTGTGGGAAACTATATGAGTTTATATGTTGGCTTTGTCTTGAGGGCGTACTGCTGCATATTTATGACAACTGGGTAAATGTGAGAAATCGCCACAAGCAGCTGCCTGTTTGTGGAGATTTGGTACAAGCTAGGCAGGGAGAACAGTGGCAGTGTTCCACTCTGCAAGGATCAAAAAGTCATTGAGTGGTGCTAACATTGTCACCTCTTTTCATCACTAATCACCTTAATGTGCATAAAAATCATACTTATATCCATATACTCTCCACAGACAATCATCTACTTTTATTTGTATGGAGCCCGTCAGTGAGCTTTATTTACTGGAACATTAATGACAACACTTACGATCGGCATATTTCAAAATAAAAGTTTTCATTTTTCTTCACTCGGCACAGAAATATGAAAATTGGCCCATTTGAAAAGCTTTGAACAGGTTATCGCCAGTCTGCATAGAAATATGAAAAAGAGACAAGTGTCCAGTTACCTAACATTGCTTCACAGTGTATGGCCAGTTGTGTAGTATGGGCTTTGCTACTGATGTGATCAGTTGGTTCCTTAGGCTATGTGTGTCTGTCATACCTAAATGTAAACCTTTGTTACTTGGTCTACTACCGCCTCTATCCAGTCCGTACGCTTGGTACCTATGTCTCCTATTGTAATCTTTTATCTGAAAATTTCAAAAAGGCTTGCGTAGTCACACTTTGACAAGTCACAAGATCAGTTAAATAATTATGAAACACAACATGAGTGCCGCAGTTTCAGTAATCTATGCTTTTCATGGTGACAATAGAACAAAGACTTTCCCTTTGCTTTGCGTGGCATGCTACAAGTGACAGTGTGGCTGGCTTTTGCTAATTGTCGACCTGACCTTTGCAAATTATCAAAAATACACTAAATTCATGCACTGAATGCATAGTTAACCCTTTCCCCCTCAAACCGGCCAAAACCGGCTGGTGGTCAAATGTCGTCTGTTTCAGTGTTTTCAACTAATTTCAACATATTGAAAAACAATTTGACTGAAAAATGTACATGAAACTTATCAAGATCACATGCCCCAGGTCAACAGCTTTCCTTGGCATGGGTTGGGCACTTAGTGCCCAACCCATGCCAAGGAAAGCTGTTGACTCAGTCTGAATTCAAGGGGGAAATGGTTGAGCAGAATTTAATATGACTGCTGTTGCAATAGGCAACTGTCAATGGAGAAATTGTCATGCACTGTCACAACCAACAGGAAAGTGTGTAAATGTGACGTGTGTTAAAAAAAGTTCTGGCTATCATATTTATAGGTTAAAACATTGGAAAAGAACAAAAAAATACAATATGTAATATGGCACATGTGTATTTAGTAGACCAAGCTCAGTTCTGCCAATTCCATAAATGAACGTCATGAGTAAAGTGGAGAGAACATGGGATAGGGTCTGGTTATTGTGCAGACATTTCACAGCGAAACAAGATTGATAAAATAAATTAGTGACTAAATTAAATAGGAATACATGTTTTGCTTCATGCCCTAATGTGATAGATATGTATTCGTGCATTTTGAATTTTTGTGCTGAATCCATGTTTACAGGGAGAGCGGATGCCCGGGACGGACGTCAGTTGCCACGATAATTTGTCCAGAAGAACAGTATTAGTTTTAACAGTTTCCAGGTGGTCCTCGCACATTGTGAGCCAGCAGTGTCTGGTGTCAAAACAAATATCACAAGTTGAAGCACATTCACACTGGAGTTAGGTATTGGACTGGAAGAAATTCACTCCATGGGGAGGCAGTTAATGCAACTTAACCATTACTGTACGAAAACTTAATCCTTGTCTGATTTAAGCCAATTTGTTTTGCTTCCAATAGGGTTGTTTACCAAGTATGCCAAAGTAACATAAGAAATACACAATTAAGATGCAATTTGTGGGAGGGCTTTTTGATGTATTTGAAACCAAGTTATTTCATAACTTTCATCAACAGACCAAAACACAAATAAGAAATTTATGCCCTTGTGTTTCCAGATTTGAGTTGTGTGTTTGTGTGTGTGTGTGAGTGAGAGAGAGGGAGAGAGCGAATGAGTGAATATTGTCTGTTAAGACTAACCTCTTCTTTCCAGTAGGAACTTGATTCTGCAGGATTGATTCTATCCAGGCAGTACTGTATCAGTCAGCAATAAAACCAGTGATGTATTAAGATTGACAATTACTCATGGATATGTTATTTTTATTTATTTATATATATATATATTTTTTTTTTTTTGCAGATGTTAAAGCAAGTATCCCAAACAGTATGCCCTCATTACAGCAGCAGTCATACATGAATCCTCAACACTCATTGCATCCATCAGTGTCTCCCCCACAACACCATCAGCAGCAGCCTCAGCAGCAGGGGCCCCCTGGTGGCCCACCCAAACACTACAGTGGCTACAACAACCAAGAACCACCTAAGTTGAATCACTTGCCAACCACACAACCACCGCCAGTGTCAGTAGCACAACTAAACCCTCAAATACTCCCTCATTATAATGTGTAAGTCTGGCATTTTTGTTTACATGTATATGCACCACTTCTTTCGTATTAAAATTAAATGCAAGCTGCAAAAGTGGACTATGATGATTTAACTGGTAAGCTACAGTGTTACTTACGTTGGTTGAAAGAATTTATGTGAGTAGCATTTTGAATAGCATTTGCACAGCCTGATTGGCGACCCATTATGGCATCAAGTATACTTGGCACATGTAGTTTTAGTTGCAAAGTGCAATACTGATGTGGTTATTTCATGCTCTACTTTTCAAACAGAGTTGAAAACTACATGTTACATGTAGTTGCTTGCATACAGGAAAGATAGGGTTTGGAAGATACATCAAAATACTGAAATACCACGATACTAACCCTGTACCGAACTGTATCATGATACATTCCTTGTGTATCAAATTTTCATGATATGATGAAAAAACTTCAATTTTACCATAGCCTATGAATTTTATATGAAGAAATTTAAGAAAATTAACTCGTATGGAGATGAGAACAGCCATTAAAACACATTTCACAGCCTGCATCATCAACTCCTGGCTGGTGTATGTGTAGACATGGCAGAATGAGTCATCAAAACACCAGCATAAAGGCTGTGATACTGACTGTTGCCAGTAAATTCAAAGAGTGCGATCACTTCATACACTCTCATGATATATCGTGATACGAATTGTGATATATGGCTCTTTGCCAAAGAGTATCGTGATGCAGAAATTAGTAGATATACCCAACCCTAATAAAGATATGTGAAAAACGATTAATTTATTTGAAATATTGGATTTGATGAAGCTTGATACCCATCGTTTCTTAATGTACTTTTTTCCTTTCAGCATGAATAACACACAACAGCATCCAAACAAAAAACGGAAATTATACCCACCAGATTCTCCCAACAGTACAGTGAATCCAAACATGTTGAATGGAATGAATGGGATGATCCCAAACATTAAACAGGAACCAGGACTCAATGGTAAGTTATCAGCTGTGTGAGGGGACAACACTTGTATTTTATTTAATAAGTAAAAATCCATGTTTATGGTGTATTTATATATTTACCAAAATATAAGCATTTTAAAATCTGACAATGTCAGCATAAGACCAATAAACATGTAATCAGAATCAGCAATTTCTTGCATCATTTAATCTAAATGTTGTACATGTCACAGAATGGAACTTCTCATAACCTGTGAATAAAACTAAAGGTTATGGCTTTTTGTATTTGTTAATCTTTTACGTTTCAAAAATGGGTGTTTGTCTGTTGCGTCTACTTCATAACAGTAGAAGCATGTTTTCTCATGCACTGGTAGTGATTACCTCTGTATAACTAGTGGGCAGATGCTATGACAGCATCACGCCCCCACTTACAGGCTCCCCGGTTCAACCTTTAGGTATAATTCCTCCGGACTGTGATGAGTATGACAGTTATGATCTGTCCCAAGACGCGAGCAGCTTCCTTATGGACGGCACATACCAAGTGATCAAATGGCAGCACTTCCAACCCACCAAGTGGACGTCACTCTACGATGCCAACTTCAAAGAGATGTATGTAATATCTTGTTAATCAATGTCTTGTCTTTTGAAAATTCATGGAAAATCAAGGTAGCTTTGATATTCCCCAAGTTTCATTGAAGAGGGGAATATGGGCATGTGGTCAATAGACATGGAGAGATAGAGAGAAAGCGTGCAGCTGTACAAAGAAAGGGTAGTGTTTGTGACAGTGTTCTAGTGTGCAGGGCAAGCACTGGCTGGTAGGGAGCGTAACATCGTAGGGAGTCAAATGTTGCACATGCTGTTCAATACAAGACATTTATTGTACCTGTGGTACTGCTTTGGTCCATATTACTCAAGACGGAGGTACTCATGTACAGGCAGATATCTGAATTAAACATGGTAAAATATAGTGCTCTTGTCAAACTAGTAAATTGGATAAAGTAAATTATGTAAGAAGTCATGTTCTCCAAAAACACACTGAGCTTGAGGAGTAGTCGTATGTTTGGAATAAGTATTCTTTATTGCCACAAATGTTAACCCCGGTGATCTTCCTTCAGTACACCAGTATCATAGCAGCTGATTGTCATCATTTCCTGGCTAAGGGTCAGATATTTTGACAGAAAATGACTACAGTAGTCCCTCTTTTGAAAGACCACTCCTTTGGGATACCACCTCCTTTGAGAGACCACAGTTGTCAGGTCTCTCTGTAGTACTTTTCATGTTATTAATACCTCCTTTGAGAGACTACCTGCTTTATGTGACCACCTTTTAGGTGGCACTAGGGGCAGTCTCTCAAAGGAGGGACTACTGTATGTGCATTTCTCATATAGACCAGGCTGGAGATGACCTTGGGCTTGTGATATACTACATGTAGATGGAAATGTTTATACATGTGTGAAGTATACACTGTTTGTTATTGCAGACAATCACCTACATACAGAGTGGACGCAGACAAAGGCTTCAACTTCTCAGTACCTGACGATGCATTTGTGTGTCAGAAAAAGAACCACTTCCAGGTCACAGTACATGTTGGGTTGATGGGAGAACCCAAGTACGTCAAGACTTCTGAGGGCATGAAACCCATCGATAACTTCCACCTACATTTCCATGGTATCAAGGTAGGTCTTGGTGATGCCTTATAAAGAAAATCCTTTCACTTAAAAAACAGCCAAAACCAGCTGATAGTCTAGTGTTGTCTGATGCAGTGTTTTGGACTAATTTAAGTCTTAACCCTTAAAGTGCTAATCACTGCCGTAAAACATAAAATGGGCAAAAGATTCAAATTCGTCATGAACATACCTTTCATTCAAATACCAGCAAGCCTAGTGTAAAGCAAAGAGTAGTCTCAGTCAACAGGCTTCCTTGGGACACTTTGCATGCAATGTGCCCAAAGTGTCCCGAGGAAAGCTGTTGACTCAAAATGAAAAATAATTTAAAGAATTGTAGATGAGTCCTGTCAGAATAGCATGCTGTAGGTTAACAGCTTGCCTTGGAGTGGGTTGGGTTTTCAGCACCTATATACTGCACCCAGAAAAGCTGTTGACCCAGTCTTAAAGTCTTACCCTAGCAGGGTGGGGCTGAGCTATTGTCTTGGTCAGTCTTGAAAGAACAAGAAATTTCAATATTTCAGTAAACAATTATTATAACCTTATATCCATAGTGTTGTACAAATTCTTATGTAGCGACATAAGTTTTCTGTTCGGCATTGTGAATTGTCATAGATAACAATGAGGTAGGAGTGACAAGCTTGGGTTGCGTAATTATTGTTCAGTAGTGAATGTGACTTGGCACTGAAACATGTCAAACCGGACATTTCGATTGGTATATTTTCAGATGGAGTCACCGTCCCAGTTTATAAAGATAGAACAGTCCCAATCAGACAGGAGTAAGAAGCCATTCTACCCTGTCAAGTAAGTATTACAACTGCTCTGGTTTTACAAGTATTTTATCTGACAAGATGTTTGTGTCTGCTAAACAGACCATATACCCTGCCAGAGTACGCAGAGAAATGGGAATTGCCTGGTGAACAGCATAAGCTCACTTGTTTCCCACCAGAGTAAAAACTGCCTGTTAAACACACCAAGTTTATTCATTCACCACCAGTGTAGAGAAAACAGAATTGCTTGCCAAGCAGACAAGCTTTTTTAGTCACCACCAACAGAGAGAAAACAAAACTTTGATGTGTTGAGGAGCCAACCACAAGCACAGGAAAGCAAAAAGGCTAAAACTATCAATACATTGATGTATGGTTGTGCATGATCACATACATGTATAATATTAAGAAAAAATCCTGTGAGTAAACTGGTTAGAAAATGAGATAGATAAGCAAGATCTTTAGACACTAGTTTTGTGCATTAACAGGATAATTTGTCCACATTGACTGTACAAGAGCTGGATAATCTTTTATCATTGACTACAATAGAGTTGTTTTGCCACATCTCAGGGTGGACCTGCCACCAGAACAGGTGACAAAGATCACAGTTGGGAGGTTACACTTCAGCGAGACGACATCTAATAACATGAGGAAAAAGGGCAAACCGAACCCAGACCAGCGCTATTTTATGCTGGTGGTATCATTACAGGCACACACTAATGACGAACACCATATCATCAGTTCACATGTGTCTGAACGCATCATTGTACGGGTAAGTTGCTCAGGAGTCCACCCTTCTGCACCCTCATAAAGACTTTGTGTCCTGCAAACCTTAGATTTCATCTTCAACGTCTGGAATATATGGGAACCCTGTGCATTTGTTCTGTGGTTACATAATTGCAGTGCTAACTACTCAGAAAAAAAACTCTAAAAAAAACCTGAACAATGAGTCAGAAGTCACACAAAGACTATTTGCACAGTCACAGTTACATTTGTGTCAGGGGCAGAGTAGGACTTTTGATGTTATGTCTTTAGAGGTACAAAAACCTAAATTCCGAATTCCCCCCCAAAAAACATTTGACTTTCCATAATTTTTGAATGATGTTGGTGAAAGAATCAGTAGCTTAATTGTGTGATTTTATGTCTGAGGAAAGCACCCACAAGTGAAACTACTCAAACGTATGTGTTATTGTCTGAAAAATGTCTAGATACTCACATACATAAAAAATTGATATCAATATTAGTTTTCAAACCATTAAATAAAATGAATAAATGAGCACTGTGTGATGTGGTATATTCTCAGATGCAAGCCAAGAAAAGGAAGGTTTTTGACTCACTTCACATGCAGCCAGGGAAAGGTTTAGGACTAGGATTGTTCAATATATTTTTGTCTCTGTCTTTTACTCACCTCGTATTGTGACCAAGTATAAGTGGGATTCTTTTTACCATACACTGTCTTTCTTTTTATTGTCCCAGGCATCTAATCCGGGTCAGTTCGACAGTGATGTGGATGTCTTGTGGCAGAAAGGCCATACACAAGACTCCGTCTTCCATGCCGGGCGCGTGGGGATCAACACAGACAGGCCAGAGGAGGCCCTCACAGTGCATGGCAACATCAAGTTGACAGGCCATCTTATGTCGGTCTCCGATAAGAGAGCCAAGGAGGCGGTCAAAGAGGTAGGACATGCACAACATTACTGCTGCCCTTGCTTTGGCAAGGGAATGCAGCATCAGATGGCTGCTTCATACTGATTTTACTAGAACACTAAGAACATTTACAGTTTAAGGTATGTAAACGTGAACTTATACTGATGCGCTACTGTTTGTTTATTTACATGTACTTAAAATGAAAATGGTTTCTGTGAATGCTGTGTTCCAGCAAATGCAAAATATTGAATGTTTTATATCATTTTTTCAAAAAGAAAAAAAAAAATATAAAATAAAAGAGAAAGTGATATTGAGAATGCTGTTTTGCGGCAGTGGTTTCTTGGGTGTAGTGCATCTGAACTGTTCTATTCAAAATTGTCCAATCTCTATGTGTTTTGTCTTGAATAACTTACGATTTACCATTTATACCTGATTGGCTTTTTCAGATGGACCCCAAATTGCAGTTAGAGAACGTGAAGGCCATCAAACTGTACAGCTATAGGTACAAAGACGACTACGCCGAGCATGCAGGCTTATCTGAAGACGAACTTGGTGACACTGGAGTCTTGGCTCAGGAAGTGAAGGAAGTGTTACCAGATGCTGTACAGGAAACTGGGGACCTGATATTGCCCAGTGGTGAAACCATTGAAAACTTTCTCGTGGTCAATAAGGTTAGCATCTGCAATTCTGCATGTACCAGTTCCACCACATAAAAAGATTAAATTGAAAACTCATTATGACCTATTATGTTCTGTGGAAAGTGTGCTTTGTCTGTCATATCACAAAGAAGTATTTATTTAATTGTACAAAGAGGAGCAGCAGTGCCACATCTTCTGTTTGGTTCACCCGAAAAAATATCATAATCCAATCTCTGTACACTCCATACCTGATCTGGTTAATGCATCAAACAGTTTGTTGTTAAGGAGTTGTATTGTGGTCGAGAACATTGAGATGTATGTCGCGTGTGTTTGGTGTTTGCAGGACCGAATCTACATGGAGAATGTGGGAGCAGTGAAAGAGTTGTGTAAACTGACCGACAACCTGGAGAATCGTATTGATGAGCTGGAGAAGATCAACAAGAAGTTAACGAAGCTGAAGCGAATAGACAGCCTCAAGTCTACTGCCAGCACCAAGTCCATATCAACGTGCAGCACAATCAGGTACCACTTGTCTCCCATGGCCTTATGATAGCGTTCCGTGTTTAAATCCACAGTGAAGACACCTGAAAAGTGAAAGAACAGTTACAGATATGCTGTGGTCTGAATCTTAATTATGAAAATGTTAATATGATCACCTGTGGATGCCTTTTGGGAGCAGTGTTGGAATATTGAGGCTAAAATACATTATTTCAGTACTTGTACATATACAATCAAGGAATCATAAGTGCATGATTAAAAAAAAAAGATGTTCACTTCATCAGCCAAGTTTTCCTGATAGGGTTTCTGATTAACAAGTACATTTTTTTTTTGATGAGCCCAAAAATGTTTGAATTTTTAGTTTGATTCAGTATTCTTCCTCAAGAAGAATTCTGGTATATTGTATATAGAAGTCTAAAAGTAAAATAAAAGCTATTAAGTTGTAATAGCAAGTTCATGATACATCACAGCTGACCAACAATGTGTTCATAGTAGGTCAAATCATTCATTTTATGCCAGCCATTTCCTCAGCTGCTTGCATTGCATGATATAAGCCAACTGTTTAATTATCGTACATTTTGAAGAGATACATCTATTCAGTTTTCACACTGTTCACTTTCCTCTTCAGTCGGACGGGCAGTTTACCGCCCAAGAAGACCAGCACTTCGTCACCTCCAACCCAGCATTCACGCTGCAAGAAGTACCCGCCAGTTGGTCACCCAGTGGACCAGGACACGGGCCTATGTAGTAACAAGTTCATACAGGTTACTGTCATCATCCTTGTACTCGTCATGGCATTCTGGTGAGTTGACTGACCTACTGATAAGCTATGCTTTCTCATTTCATGCACTTATACAAACTGTTGTATGACGTGCACGTCAGTGAGACATATTTATTGCCTAGGAGTGGCTGCTTTGTGCTGGGTATATGATAGTCTGTGGTGCTGGAACCAGTCTCATTAGAGATATGTTGTTCATTAACAGGCTGGCAATTTGGTGAAATAGACTAAAATTTATTTAGTAATTATTAAAAAAAAGTGCTGTGTCAAGTCATTTAGAGGGACATCAGTTGTTATTGGTACAGAACTTGTGAGACTGTGAGTAGTGTTTGAACACATTTTTTTCCGTTTGTGACCCTTGGGATCCTAGTGACCCTTGTGTAGATAAGAGCAGGAGTTATAGCTCTCGGGGGTTGTAACTGGACCACACAGGTGCTTCCTGAACTTGTTTATTCACTTCTGCCACCAATAAAATACACATGTCGCAACCAAGTTTTATTGTGTTAAATCTGAGTATGTTTCTGTCTTTATGTTTTCAGTTTGGTGTCCATAACTACATTGTATATTTTGGAAAAGAACAAACAATACAAACACAGACCTGAACTGTCAAAGTAAGTTTACATTCTTGTGAGGGCTTTTCCATAATTGTATGTGACAGAATTATGTTTATTTGTTCATTTCTGAGGGAAGGGGATAATATGTATTTTTTTGTGTCAAGAGACTTGAACTAGTATACCTCTGCACACACACTGGCAAACAGACGTTGAAGACCAGGCATGATGCTTTTATGTTGATACTCGAAAAGTAGATATAACTGGAGCTTTCCTACGTTCTGACAAATGTCTGGAAGAGCCCTTACATGAGAAATCCTGTTCATTTTTCCTCAATGTAATCATACTGTATGAAAATGTTTTGTGTGTACACTTCTGCCTAATTGACAGAAAATCAAATTAAAGTGTAGATACTACTTGTGAATGCAGATGTGAGCAAAATGTGCTAAGTTTCAGTTGGTGAGACCCCGTGGAAAATCATCGCCCAAAAGCACCTGGATGTAAATTGTCATCTGCCGTAACGTTTTTATTTAAATTTCTTGTTACTAGAAAGCATTTTTGGAGAGATTTGTATGTAAAACCATTCTTGAGGGCATGCTGTAGGTCAATAGATTTCCTTGGCAAGTGGGACAGGGTTAAAATGAGGGAGGCATGGACTTAATGCCCATTGACATGTGACTGTTGTTTACAGTGAACTACATGGCAACAGCAGTGCAGGGTTACCGCCTCTCATATCACAAACAACACCAACAATATTATCGTCGATAAGTAAGTACAAACATAGTGCCTTATGAGTGTCTTAACATGTATCTCGGCCGTGTTTCGATAGGTGACAGAATATAGGGAATGTGACAAGCACCTTGTGTTGGGGTCATTTGCGCAATATGGATTGCTTCAGTTAGCTACCTGACGGATTTCTGTGTGATAGTGGCAAAATTTATGATATAAGTAATTTATAGCATGTGCAATAAAAAAAAAAGTTCATTTGGAGTCATAAATACTGTTTAGTATAGTTTTTTTGATGGTTTAAATTTGAAGTTATGTTAGGCGTGACGTATGTTTGGACATCATCAGGACTTTTGAACTACACTTTACATGTACAATATCTTTCTGTTGAGGTGCTGATGATATGATTGATTACACTTTAAACTATACTTGGTCACGTCACAGATTCCATTCAACAACAAGCTGGGTCGCTTTAATGTTTTTCCTGTATTACTTTACCCTGCCCTTTCTAAAATGTTCATAAAATTGTGTGTACCAAGAAGGTCTTCTTATTTCAACTTCAGAACCAACTAAACATCCCAAGCACACAACGACAAAGGGATTAATACCGGACCTGCAGGTTCCAACGCCCATGGTTCCACCACGGTGTTTGCGGGAGCAGTGTGACAAACACTGCTGTAATAGGCCCATGGATGACCCGAACAAACCAAGCCTGACACCTACCCCAACTGTCATCATTAACCCCATCGTGCACGTCAAAACAGTCAAACCTAACACCAACCATAACAACCGTAAGGCTACCTTCAATGTTTTTACTTTGAAAGATTAAAAAAAAAAAAAAGAATTCAGTTAGTTAGTTCGAGATGAAAAACGGTTGAAGACCAAAAGAAAAACAAAAGTTTAAAAAATTTTGTTTTGTTTTGTTTTGCTTTAGTGCATTGGAAGATTGCTTGAGTTGGAAAATATGTAATTCCTGTGATGAGAAGTTGATCTTTGTGCACCATCAGAGGGAATATGAAACCAATGGAACAAAACTCGACATCGTTGTTTTAAGCCACACACACAGCAGAAGTACAGTGGTTGTCATAAAGAGAGCAGATCTTCCTTCACTCCAATCCAACATTTATGTCTTCAGGTTCTGGCTACTGAGATCTACAATGCAGTAAACAGCTTATCCCCCCCAGTATATTCAAAATGTATTTGTTAAGAAACATACTGACTACCATCTATGAGACCCCCACAAGTTAGAGATTCAGCTTCAAAAAACAGTGAAATATGGCTTTTACTCCGTAAGCCATAAAGGTGCTTTGCTGTGGAATCAACACCCTCTTAATACATAATAATATTTACATTCGGAGTTTTCGTTAGCATTGAAAGAATAAGGACAAATTTTGTTTTCATCAGTTGATGGTAACATCATGTACAGCGCGGCACGTGCCAGTGCCTACTTTGCTACGTAACAAGCAGCTGGCCACACCCATAGCTCGTCCCACTGATAAACAAAAGGTCCTTCGCAGTGGCTATCAAAACTTTTACCCACAAATATTCATGACAAATTTAATTCTAGTATTAATGTTAATATAAATATAAAAATTGAAGTCTGTCTCTGTTGTCATTGGCATGTAACAGCGTGGTTGTTGGTAGGCATTTTTTCATGATGTCGCTATTGTGACGTCATGAAAAATGCCTACCAACAACCGCGCTGTTACATGCTAATAACAACAACAGAGACAGACTTCATTTTTATAATGAAATGTTACCAGTTTTGAATATGCTTATAAATGACAGTTGGTTTTAATGTGGTTATGTTTCATAAATGTGTTTTATTTATTGTTTTTATTGATGGTGTCTTTTATAAGGGTGCTAAGTTTTTGTTGTATATATGTTCTCAATGTCAAGAATAAAGACAACTTATCTATGTGTTTTTGCCTGTCTACCATGAGAATAGAGGCAGGTATTGTATGACAAGCTGTTACAGTGATGTATTCATGTTGATGCTTACAGACAATAAGGACCCGGGTACAGTATTCCACTATAACATACACCCAAAGCCCTCCAAGGCAAAACCAAGCAAGAGTGGATCTATCTCCACAACCACTCATCAAGTGCCACAAGTCCATGCTGTTGTGGTAAGCAAAGTCTGTCCTGTTCTTCCCTTTAACCTCATGGAGCAAAAAGCTGCCTTTCTTGTTTTTACACCTTTGTTGTTTTTGTTGAAGGAAAGTTAGGGGAGTGAGAATCACTGGAAAGTCAGTCCAGCCAAAATTCTCAGCATGAAGTAAAGCTGGAATAGAGATTATTTTATTTATTTATTTTTTTTCATGGGGAGATGAGCTCACTCGCTCTGTCTAATGCTAAATTTTTACATCGAGCTCTTCTCCACATGATCTATGGTACATTTATTGTCACAGTAGTGCTCAATAAAAACCAAGGGATTTAAAGTTTTTTTACAACAGCAGAACAAAGTTTATTTTTCTGCTAGCCCCTGTGATAGGGCATCAGGTGCAAAAACACGCAGTTCACCTGGTAAACGGGTTCCAGTATTCAGCACTGGTTGACCCAGAACCAGTATGTTGACTTTCCTAATATGGGAAATAAACATTTCAAACATAGTTTTGAAAACTGAAGTGACGTGGTAACGAAATTGAAACTAGGCCGTAGTCCCTAGATGTGCATGCGTACATACCTACACAGCGTAGCAACGCATTTGCTACCCCTAACTATATAAATGGAACATTTGGAAATCCCTGCCAATGCCTGATGAGACCTAGACAGGTTGAAACGCGTCGCACAGTTTCCAGTTGCCTCTTCTTGGCTACTTGCTTTGTCTAAATCGCTGGAATAGAGATTACTCTAATTTGTCATAAACATATCTTAAAAAGTGAAGCTTCTACAATTTATTTCTGTTAATGTATTTGATAGTGAAGAAGCATTATACAGTGCTGTGGTTGATTTAAATTTGTTATGGAACATGCATTTCGAAAAGATAATCAGGTACCCATGATCCAAGAGCACCATGTTTCCTCACATTTGTGCATGTTTGTGACATAGCAGCACATTGCAGTGATGTGAAATATTGTTTGTAGACTCGTAAGATCAGCAAAGCAAATTCTGTCTTGGATACTCCCAACGAGGCACTGAATGACTACCCGCCGGCATACATTCCCCAGCCCACCCTGAAGACTGTAAAGCGGCCCACAGTGGAGTTACAGGGCACCAATGATGTGGTGGAGTACAGGGTGAAGAGGGGTGCTGCGTCAGGCAAGTATCCATCACATAGTCCACATGGGGCACTGTACACTGTCCCTTTCTAATGTCTGCAGATTCTCTCATTCCTCAAGTTTCCAACAAATTTAATTTTGCAGTTTTGGTAGTTAATTGTGATATTCTCAAATGTTGAAAAAATGAAAAGCTGATTCAACAGCTGTCTCAGTGGTTTCCAGATAAAATCAAAGTAGTATGCAAGTTTTTTAGGACACTGGTGCTGGACAAAAACACAGGCAAGATAACAAAAATATAACATACTTTTCAGTAATATTTTCCAAATTTGTATCTTTTTCATTCAGAATGAAGGTTTGAAAAGACAGAATAGAAGGAAAGTCATTGAAATTAAGAAATACAAGCCGCAATACTTCAAATTTTGCAGTATTTTAGTCCTGATATAATTTGTAATGATGATTCAGACAGTGTGCATTGCTGATGTTGTCCGATGAGAAATGATTGTAAATATTTTGCTCTAAATGGTTCATTATCATTATTTCACAAGGTAATAAATAGACTGTGCTCATTCATCTCATGTTATCATCACAGGGGAGTGGTCTTGCATAGGTGCCTTCACCTGTTCAACTTAACCAAAACAGCAGTTATTGTTATTTTTCATATTATCACCAGGGTTTCTGCCAGAGTGAAATTTTAGGGTACTTAAATTTTCATATTTTCAAGTAAAAATTATAATAATGAAGCCTGTATGGGATATTTTTGGGTAATATATGCTAAAATTGTTCTTTTCTGCTAAAATCTTGGTAAGCAAAGTACCCTTGAGATTTTTCAGGGTATGCTATTTTACCCTTTTTACCCTCTGGCGGAAACCCTGATCACTTTGATGTATCCTGCAGATTGAAGCTTAACAAATAAATATTGATAAGACTTCACAGCAGGATAAGGAGCATGTCAAAATCTGAAGGTATACGTTGCTGAGAACGAAAATTATTTTGTACAGGGTACACAGACATAGGCCCATACAAGGTGGTCATTGGCAGCATCAACCAGACTATTAGCCGGGCATACTGTACCAATGAGGGCTGCCACCAGCAGGCAGGGGGAAACTACTCCTTTGGAATCCCACTAAGTACCTTTGTGCCCCTGACCAGCATTAACATTCAGTTCAGGTATGTAGTTTCATTTGTTACAAAATTGTGAAAGCACAAGCATAGTTTAAAAATTATTGCTAGGTGAGATTTTATAGGAACAGTCAACATGGAAGCTGAAAACTTGTGCAGTCTAAACTAATTAAATGCTTTGATCATAGTCCTGTGAAAGGACTATTGTGGCAGTATTGTTTGATCGTAGCATTCTGTACCAAAGGCATTTTCATTATTTGGTGGTGGTGGGGGTGGGGGTGCTTCAGAAGTAATTGGAAATCTCCCAAGTTGTAATGGAATACAATGTTAACTTAATTTGAAAAAAGATGTTGTGGTTGTGTCTTTCTGGTTACATGTTATGGTAATGTGTATTGTACTAAAGATAGTCTTATTTGTAAATTCTTACCAACTTAATTTACTGTACCTATTTTCAAAGAACCCACATCAAGAATTCTCTTGTGATATGATTACTTTAATTCTGCTGCAGAGGCTTAATTTTTTGGCAATGAAGTCCCAATTACATATCTGTAAATAAATGAACACTTTTGCAGTTAATGGTATTGTGTCATTACAGGATTGACTCTAGTCTGACTGTATCTATGTGTGGAGAAGACACTGTGAAACCCTGTGACTCTACCAGCCCAAACATGCATTATCAGGACAATGCTAAGAGGGCTGAACAGGTAAGCTTTCTGAACAGTGGCATCATTGTCAAGTAGCATCTCTCTCTCTCTCTCTCTCTCTCTCTCTCTCTCTCTCTCTCTCTCTCTCTCTCTCTCTCTCTCTCTCTCTCTCTCTCTCTCTCTCTCTCTCTCTCTCTCTCTCTCTCTCTCTCTCTCTCTCTCTCTCTCTCTCTCTCTCTCTCTCTCTCTCTCTCTCTCACACTCACTCACTCACTCACTCACTCACTCACTCACTCACTCACTCACTAACTAACTCTAATTTACCAGCAAGCCATCCAATTATGTTGTCTTCCATTATGAATCTGTGTGTATGTTTGACAGTTTCTCATCATGTGCTTGTTGAATTTTGAGTAATTGAACAAATATCTGCAGTTTTGTCATGATGCTTAAATGATATTGTTATTTTGTGAAAGGAAGAATATATTAACAGTATGACGAGCATTAAATAGACAGCTTTTGCTATATTTCTGACTTTTACGTATTGATCTGATGCCACAAAATTACGAAAGCAAAAGAAACTGTCACAATAATGGTCAGGTATGAATTTTTGGTATAGTGAACAGGAAATAACAAGGAAAAAATGAAGTGGGAAAAAAGCAGAAATGTATAAATGAGTACTTATGAGAGTACCCAGCAGATAAGATAATGAAGTGTATGTCAAGGGATTAATTCCTGTTCTGAATGTATTTGTTCACAGGGAAACACGGTGTCAGAATGGCATCTGCCCGTTGGATTCTTTTTCAACAGTACCTACAAGTTTAGGGTGGCTTTGGTGAGTATTATGGCCCACTGTTACTCGAAATTTATGACATCCCAGAATTATACAAACCTTTCATTGGTAGCAGGGATGAGCCTGTTCAGGGAATTCCAGGATTTCAGGGAATTTTGTGTCGTAGACTTGAAGAAATTCCTGGATTTCTGGTTGAACTTGTGAAGAAAGTTACATTTTTTCCCCAACTCATATGTTGTTTTTCACTGAGGATGAGTACTTTATATGATACTCTCAGGGGATTTTTTCCTTGGTCAGGCTCATGTCTGGGTAGGAAAAGTACTAAATCAAGAAATTCCTTAGGCTATGGTTGGGTGCTAACTGCCAAATGATAACAAGTAACCAGTGCTTGAGTGTTGAAGTGTCAACCTTAACCTTGAGAACTGGTTGACCAAGGACATGGTTGTCCTGGTAGGTTGTACCACTATGTATGCACTATGACACACAAGTGGTAACATTACTGTCAAAAGCCTAAGTGTGGTGATTTCTTGGTCCCATATGAAATGGGAAAGGGGGGATGTACTTGGTTCTTGTGACATGACTGTTGTTGACATTGCCTGTGAATGTACTATGTGGCACTTGCTGTTTCTTGCAGGCTGGACAGACAAAGGACCAGATCTGCCATAAACCTAAGAATCAAGTGGGACAAACTTTCACAGAGTTCTGGCTTCATTTCTACAGAGTTTGCCCAGAGGACTCAAATATTTGAAGGTGGGTGGAATGAAAGCTTGAACATTTGTATTCATTAACTTTTGGATTAAATGTTTGCATTGGAGAATTCTTAATATATAAACAGAAATTTGTGACCATAAATTTCAAAATATAGGGCAAGGGGGTTTGAGTAAAAAGTGTGAAGTTTTATAAGCTTCCACGCCCTTCTGACCACTTGGTTAGATTATCTATGAGCAGATGCAAGATCTCAAAAGTGCATTACTCTTTGTGACGGGGTGACACAAGATCTCAAAACTGCATTAATCTTTGTGTTTAACTGACTCAATATCTTGAAAATGGAGTATTCTTTGTGAGAAGTTGACGCAAGGTCTAAAAAATATATATTTATTTTTGCAGGGAGTATGGCTGCTGGATTTTGTACAAAATGGTTGGGATGTTGTAGCAAGAAGTCCACTGCAGGACACCCAATGCATGTTTTAGTCTTGACCATGGATATTAGTGACACAGCTAGACAGAACTTGGTGTGTAGATGACTAGGTCCTGTGCCATGTTGACTGCTGAGAATCCAGCTCTACCCAGAGACTATGGTTTCTGTGATTGCCTTATAAGGACATTACCTCGTGTTACAGAGACCAAATATGGGTAGACACGGAGATGCACTCTATGGACTGTAGCCGGGCACCGGTTGTCTTGGCTTGCCTTCATTACATTTGACTGCAAATTTTTATGTGTATTGGAGAAACAATTGATCCAGTATTTAATTTCACAGTGGATTTCTATTGCTACCCTGGAAAAACTTCTCCAGTGGGAAGTAGTGTGTCCAGACTTTCATGCCTTTAGATTTTTTTTCCTGAGATGATGAAGGCAATTTTTCAAGAAACATGTATTGTGCTTATGTAACACTCATAAGAGATGCCAGAATCTTGATCTTCAAACATCCAGAGGTAATGCAAATTAACATCATGTGATCTGCTAGCAACCAATGAGAGGAGACTAGCCATGGCTGATTTCCAAGTATGCAAATTAACATAATGATTTGCCAGCAAGTAGGGAGGATACCTGCTGCAGTTGATTTGTGGGTATTCAAATTAGCATATGGTCTGCTTTCAGCCAATCAGGACAATTACAATGCCTGAGAAGGCAATATGCAGATTGATGTGCTAGCAACCAATGAGAAGACTTGCCATGGTTGATCTGGTATTGTGCAAATTAATGTGATTTGCTAGCAACCAATCAGCAGCCCAGCTTTGATGGCTGCCAGAGGTGGAGAGGTGACAAAGCACAGTGATGTTTGGAAGACATTGCTTGCTTATGGAGATAAGGATGAGCAAGGATGACATACAAGCAGGGCTTCATGATAAGACACAAAAGTGAACAATGAATTGTGTGTACAGAGATTAGATGATGGATATTCTTGTTCAGGACAAGGTCCCAAGTATTGGGATTTCAGATTAGCAAAAAAGAAAAAAGAAAAAAAAAAAAAAAAAGGAAAAAGCATACTCAAAATTATAAGTGTATTGAGCACTGGTCAAATGAACATTGTACTCATGTGCACTGTAAAATACTTATGCCCACTACAAATAAACAAATACTGAGGGGTGCTTAAAGAGGTTACTGTCAAGAAATGTAGAGATAATACTACACCAGGTACAATACAAAGTACCTGGGTAGGGATTGGGCCCACTTTGCCTTGCTGGGAACATGTGCACTGTTGGTCAAAGCTTGTGTGAAGCAATGGTGGGTGTGTTCATTTATATAACCTTTTGTGTATCCCACCGGACTATTGTTTTTGACTTCACCAGAGATGTAACTTTATTATGATAGTTAGACACTTGATACTAGACAGCTAGCACTTGTCATGTAACCACGCGCTTATTACTTGTGATATATTTTGTACATAGGAGTTGCAGTTACAACTTATTATTATAGATTGCCAATGCATGAAGGCTGTCTGGATTCACTTCTTTGTGCCACAAGATGGCACTCTATGCTTGTAAAGTACACCAAAACCTTGAAGTGTACACTGAGCCCAACTTGGGCCTAGACCAGCATCTTCATGATCCAGGCCATTTCTTAACATGTTGAAATTTTGATGTAGTTTGTTTTGGAGCAGAGTATTTGGTCTCAGAGAGTGTATGATGGCTTTTAGTGTCTAAAGTGCAATGTGAAGGAATATGGAAATCTCCTTCAAACTAGAAATTTCATTTATACACTTGTTTTAAATCACGTGGTCCCTTTACTATTTGATCAAGGTCTAGCATTTAAGCTTTTATGAACATTTTGCTATATGTGCCATTTTTCTTGAAAAGAAAAAATGCCATAGTATCATTACATTTATATATATTCAACCATTTGTCATCCCCACCCAGAGTGGATTTTATGTGCCTTTGTGTATACAAATCGTACATAGAATTTAAAGAAAGTGATTGTTTTAAATACGTAATGTCAAAAATTTTGATCAACAGTGTAAACAAAAGCCAAACTGCATGGCAGAGGCAGAGACTGAGATTGACCCATCACTAAAAGTTAGTTGAAATTGTGCGTGTAGATTTTTAAATGCCATTTAACATTGGATTGAAGTGAGGTAACTGTGCAGTTTGTAAATGTATAGGTACAATACAATACATTGCTTATATTGTGGGTGGGATGGGAACACATGCAAAGCAGATAGAGTCAATATGTTTATGGTCACAGAAATAAAGTACATGTACTTTAATGTGTGTACTGAAGACCTGGATATTATGTTGAGGATGGATATTAATGTATACCAAATGGGCAATTCTATGTGGGAAGGGAATATTTTAAATTTTGAAGAAAAAGATTAAAGTAATTTATGTACAAATGTCGAGACTAAGGCCAGTTTTTTTATTTTTTTGTCCATGGGTTGGTCACTGAAGTGGGATTTATTGTGGGGTGGCTGTTGGTCCACAGTGGGGAGGGATGCATAGGTTATGATGGCCAAGAAGATAGGATGCCACTTCCAGTAAGTTAAAATTTGGGTCTCAGCATTTGAAAACCTTGTATATATTTGTGTTAACAAAGACGACACAATGCTATGAATGTGTGTACCAGTTTTAGCCTTACATTATTTGTAGTCATGTGTTACGGTTCTGTAATATATTTGCTTCTTAGGACACCGGGTAGAATGTAAATACAGAAGTCAATATTATCCTACCTTGGGGTCAAGGGAAGATTAGAAGTCATTAATTCACAGTTGCTAGCATTATTATTCAACTCCTGTGAAATCAAGAGAAAATCAACAGGACATGATGCATTATGGGTAAAAATAACTGTTAGGTGCATTATTGTATTGGTAACCAGTTTGGTGCATTACAGTTGTAATGTCCTGTGACAGGCATTATTTTATTTAACACTAATCTATATGACCAAATACGTCTGTTTTGAAAAGTTTAGAAAGATCATGGAATATTTGGTCATGTTGAATAAAAATTATCTATAATTGGATAAAATGCCCATTTTGGTAAACTTGTACAGATAGAAATTGGCTTATCAAATTCTAAAATTTTGGACAAATTTGAAAAAAAAAAAAAAAATTGTACCAGCTTATCTATAATGTGGTGATCAGGAAAAACAACTCAAGTTGCCTAAAATTAGGAACCCTGAAAATGTGGCATGACGAGATTAGTGATGTACCAAAAAGGGATTAACAAAGCCCAGTTGACTAGAAGATATAGTGACTAGAATGTCCGATATTATGCTTTTACATTGACGTAGAGGAGGAATGGAACCATCCAGGCATACTTGTATCTGTTCTGTACCTTGTGTGGAGGTACTCGTTATTGTGTATGTTAGTGAGGGACCGGTATTGTGTGTAGATACTCACCTACCAGGCAGAAAAGCAGTGTAATTGTTCTGGACGTAGTGGTATTGCTACTATTTTATGGCTGTACTGGAGCTATTTTTGAACCTTTATATATTTTTAAATCAACAAAAAATTTGTATTGACCATTATGTAATAAAGGGATACATATACTAATCTATGCTGATGTCATTGTTATATATGCAGTATTATACATCAATGTAACTATATGTCATCCTTTCATATGGAAATTTTAACTTTTTACCTAGATATTTTGGCCCCTCTTTAGCTGGAACCTTTGTCAGCAGTGAAGTCGTGTGGTCTCCTCACTGATGGTCTTTCTGGAGATTGGGTCATAAAGAAAGGGTCAGTTGGACATCTTTGTAATATTTGGATACAAATTTGGCCTGTTCAGTGCATTTTCTCTTTCTGATTGATGGCTTTTACAAGTACCTCAGTATCCTCTTAATTTATAACAACTTAGCACCACAACTGCCATTATCAGTAAGTCCCATATGCTGGACATAACGGGGCATTAACAGCAGATTGATGGCAATTTGCTATGAGAATGAAGTGACTCCATGGCCTACTTTGACAAACTCCTGGCCTATATGCTTCCGAAGCCAGTTTTGGTGCTACACTGAGCGATTTTAGTCAATGCCTGACTGCTCGGTGTGTTCACATTTTAATTCATTCAGTATTGAGTAGTTTGTAAGCAAAATTGATGTTTTTCAATGCTGTTTGGATCAGAAATTATTTCTAACATCACGATGAACTGGCACAAAGCCAGTACCAAGAAAACTGGCAAAGCCACCATACACTGCAACCACCGGTGTAGTGAAGATTTATAGATGATCTCAAGAAACTTTGTAACTGTATCTGGGTCCAAAGTCCAGACACACCCTCAAGATGGCTGATCAAACATTCATGCTTATATGGCTGCACATACTGCCGTCTCGTATGATCACTCCATCCATCTACGAAAGACCAGAATAATATATGGTGTCAGAAGTAAACTGACTGCTCCAGACCCACAATATACACATAACAGGAGTACCAGCACCAACAATTGACTGGGAAGCTGTCAGCCTTCCAGGTGCCTGGAAAAAGTTCAAGCAGCATGTGGAACTTATGTTCACAGGACCCTTACATTCAAGAAAGAGGCAGAAAAGTGTAGTTATTTGCTGATTTGGGTCCGAGGAAAAGGGAGAGACATTTATAATACTTGGACTGACATGTCTGCTGATGAGAGGGTACACAGCAAATACAGTGCTCCCTCTTTTAAACCCCTCATTACAAGGCAGCTTCTCATGTAGCACTAGAGTCCCTTGGCTTCCCATTACTTGTGACAGAAATCCCTCTGTTACAAAGTTGTCTTGCTGTAACGTTCTACTGTGTGGCCTCCACCACCAGTGTTATGAAGAGGGAGTACTGTACTGTACTGTACTGTACTGTACTGTACCAGGCTTTAACAATATGTCAATCCTAATTCCAAGTGCCACAGTTGCAAGATACAAATTCAGTTAGAACAAGGACAAAATGAAACTGTTGAACAGTTCATAACCGAGCTTAAGCCATGCCTGATTTTTACCTCAGCTGACTTGTCAGTCAGCTGAGGTTTTGTGAGGGTCGGTCGTCCGTCGTCCACAATTCACATTTTCGACTTCTTCTCAAAAACCGTCAGCCAGATCCACTTTAAACTTGGTGGAGATGTGCCATGGGTGAGTCTCTACCAAGTTTGTTCAAATGATCACGGTCCAGTGATTTTTGGATTTTTAATGATTTTTTTTCTTTTTGGGGTAAATCTTAAAAAAATCTTCTTCTCCGAAACCGCTCACCCAATAGCTTTGATATCACACAGGAACACTCCCTGGGACTCCTGGTTCTTAATTTGTTCACCAGGTGGCGCTGCAATTTTTTTCCTAATTTTTTATGAATTTTTGTGTGTTATAGCTATTTCTGACTTCTTCTCCAGAACCATCACTCAGATTAAGCTGAAACATGGTGGATATATTCCTTGTAGAAGGGTCAAACAAAGTTGTTCACTATGTGGGAATGCTGCGGATTCCTGATTTTTAACGATTTTTTTCAATTCTGGTACTTGTCGGTCAATGCAGCTTTCCTCTTGATTACTATGGAAGTCAATGGGCATTCTAATGCTAATTTACATTTTCGACTTCTTCTCCAAAACCGTCATCCAGATTAACTTTAAACTTGGTGGCAATGTACCTAGGGTGAGTTTCTACCAATTGTGTTCAAATGTTCACGCTCCAGTGATTTTTGGATTTTTAATGATTTTTTTGTTCTTTTTTTTTTGACAAATCTTAAAAAATCTTCTTCTCCGAAAGTGCTTACCCAATTGCTTGGATATCACACAGGAAGACACCTAGGGACTCCTTGTTGTTGATTTGTTCACCAGGTGGCGCTGCAGTTTTTTTCTAATTTTTTTATGAATTTTTGTGTGTTATAGCTATTTTCGACTTCTCCAGAACCGTCACTCAGATTAAGCTTACACGCAGTGGATATGTTCCTTATGGAAGGGCTAAACAAAGTTGTTCACTATGTGGGAATGCTGCGGATTCCTGATTTTTAATGATTTTTTCAATTCGGCTCCTTTGGGGTAAATGCACCTTTCCTATTGATTAACATGCAAGTCAATGGGCATTCTAATGCTAATTTACATTTTCGACTTCTTCTCCAAAACCGTCATCCAGATTTACTTCAAACTTGGTGGCAATGTACCTTGGGTGGGTGTCTACCAGGTTTGTTCCAACGGTCATGTTCCAATGAATTTTGGATTTTTTTATGATTTTTTTTCAAAAATGATTAAACGAGGCAAAGGCCCAGTAGCCAAAATGCAGGAAAAGAGGAAATTCGTCCGACCGGTTTTGCCGTATGAGTGGCTCATCAGGGACTGGACATAACAGTTAAACCTTCTGCTTATATACTATAGTGTCAACAAAAGGCGTTGTTAACGTGCTACGGTGACGTCACACGCAGGCCAGTTGGATTTGTTTGCCTGGGGAGTCCACCCACCCGTCTAATGACGTGATGGTCAGCCGCGTGTATGTTACACGCGACATAGGGTCGTGCTCCCTACCAGCAGGGCATTGTTGATAGTCAGTGGGAAGTCCCAGTGGTATCCGGGGATCCCCTCTCCATGCAAAATTCGGTCATTTATGCTATATGCTTTTCAAAAATCTCTACAAAAGTTTTAATAGGAAATTTCAACATGGGAATTTCTTGTAATGGTCATAAAAAATATTGACCAGATTTACTTTAAACTTGGTGGGGATGTGCCTTGGGTGGATCTCTACCAAGTGTGTCCAAATGGTCACGCTCTATTGATTTTGGATTTTTATGAATTTTTTTGTTCTTTTTTGGGGCAAACCTTCAAAATTCTTCTCCTCTGAAACCGCTCACCCAATTGCTTTGATATCGTACATAGACACTCCCGGTGACACCTAGTTCCCAATTTGTTCACCAGGTGGCGCTGCCATTTTTTTGTGAATTTTTTGTATGGTTTTGCTATTTTTCACTTGTTCTCAGAACCATCCCTCAGATTAAGCTGAAATGTGATGGATATGTTGTTGTGGAAGGGTAAAACAGTTGTTTACTAGGTGGCACTGCTTTGGATTCCTGATTTTTGAGGATTTTCAATTCGGGTACTTATCATTCAATGCAGCTTCCTATTGATTACTATGTAAGTCAATGGGCATTCTAATGCTAACTCACAGGACAACTGACACGAAATTTACTGTTTACTTGATAACTTGAGATCTGTTTTGAGTTAGCTACACATGTTAATGTTTCTGTATGAAGGTCATACTGAGACAGTACATGAATGACCTTGACCTCGTTTGTGGGGTCACAGTGCAACATACATGAATTTTACTCTTCATTATAACTTGAGAACTTCTTGAACTTTGATGTAGCACATGTAAGTGTTCTTCTATAAAGGTCAGACTTACTCAGAACATGGTGTCCTTGATCCTTTCTCAAGTTCATAGAGCTGCAAGTGTGATGAATGTCAAGATCAGCTGAGGCACGGGCTATTGACACAGCCCTCTTGTTCCAAATTTTGTTCATTTTGAGATTGGAGGATATTTTGGTAGACATATACCATATTCATCCTAATAGTAGCATGTCGTGCCACTGCAAAGATTTGCCAGATCGTGGAGTGTTTTTGTGGGATTATGGAATAAGAACTTTTCTTGATTGAGTGTTTTGAAGGCTGTACAGTTCATTTAGGTGTTAAGTGAACATTAATATACTGCAGTGACATTTAATTTTTCATTTGGAAGTATCATCTTTGCTAAATTACAGGAATAATCTTGATTTTGAATGTAGACCACTTGGATTGAAAGTGGGAGGTGTGCTTCTGTTAGGGCATATGCTACTATTAGGATGAATATGGTATATATTGTCCATCATATTTCCAAATTTGGTTGTTCTACCCCCAATACAATCTAAAGAAATGAACAAAATACTTTCATAGTTTGCATAGTAGTCAACAAACTGTGTTAACTTTTCAATTTTGATTACTAGCAGCAGGTATCTGCTCTAAAATGTTCACTTCACATGGACATTTCCCTAAAACTAGAAATTCTCTAGAACAAACACATATCAGGGATTTTCTCAGAAATCATCAGTTCTCTTTTAAAGGCGTATCAAAAATTAAGTCACACAAACTTTATCAATTTCACAAAAACAACCATTTTCTGATATTTGCATCACCAGTGTAAATAAACAGATACAGTAATGAAAAATCCCCGATATATTTTTGCAGACGTGTTGAAATTATAATAGCACAAATTTCACCATTTTATCTTGAATTTTTTTTGAGAAATATCCAAAATTTTATAAAAAGCACATTTTTTGCCTAGAATGCTTGTGCTTACCGGGGGTATACCACAACTTTTAATTTTGAGTTCCATCTTTAGTGCAGACAGATTCTGTACAATTTATTGTGTATATGGGATCATCGTGTCAGGCCTGCCATGTTTCTGTGATATTTGGCCTAACAGTGAAGTCACTTTTCCAGGTTGGACATTACCTTAAACTTTTAATTAAAGACTTCAACTATCATAACCCAGATAAAATGATGAGATATCACACAAAATTTGGTACAAACTCCCTAAAACTGAGGGCTAGCTCATAGACAAAGGCAATTATTTTACTCCACAGACCACTGTTGATATCGTGCATATAGCTATGAAATAGCTCAAGCAAAGCTAAAAACATTGGCTGGTGAGGAACACATGGCTGTGCATAACTTGTCTCCCTCCAAGTTCAGACAGAAAAAGAAAGAAAACATGCAGGTCACCATGGTAACCCAGGCAATCAACAGCCCAGGCCACAGCAAAAACCAGCCAACACATATGCAGCCCATGCACCAGGTGGAGCCACCAGTAACAACCAGCAAGCGAGTGTCAGGTGTGGTTGCCAGTATGAAGAAACAGGCACATGTAAGGCAATGGGCAGGCAGGGCACATCATGCCAGATAGTCAACCATTTCAGCTCCATGTGCCACAGCAAAGATACTAACACAGTGCTCAAGATGTCTATCAGAAAACAACTGACTAAAGATGTAAAGGTTGAAAAGACATGGCAACAATAGTGAATGATATTCTTGTGTATGGCAATACATTTGTTGAACAGGACGAGGGCAATGCCACAGTGTTCAAGGGAATGAGGCATTAGGCTGAATGCCAACAAATGCCTGTTTCATGTTACAGAGATATCTTTGGGTATTTGCTCACCTCAGATGGCATTATAAGCCAACATCCAGCTGCATGGCCAATGAACAGCTGAAACCACCAGCAAATAAACCTAAACCTGAAACTGTCTTTGCCATGGTGAAATATCTCTCAAGGTTTGCCCCAAACCTGACTGAAATAACTACTCTTTTGAGAGATCTCCTCAAGTAAGATAGAGTTCATGTGGGATACATAGTACAATATACTCATGTTTAAACCGGGAGACCTGCACTAAGATTCTGAAGAATCGCTATCATGCAGGCCACCCAAGAGTTAATTAATGTTAACTGCTATACATACATACGCTGTTGGCTGAAGGAATAAAAAGTTTTATCTAGCACAGCAGACTGACAGGCCAAGAAGGGTTGCTTCTGCCCCACGAAGATACGATGAAACAGTACATAATATCCCCACTTTAACCCCAACTATACCAATCATAGTCACTAATACTAAAATTAGTCGTTTGTGTATTAGACACAGACCAAAAACACTCATTTCAGAACATGAAGAGCTCCATTACTAAAGCTCCAGGACCAGTGTTAGCCTTATATGACCAAACAAAGGATGTGGCCTTACAAGCTGATGCCTCAAAAATGGCCTAGGTGTATCCCTATTACAGGAAGGATGACCTGTATCCTTCAGATCAAAATCCATAACACCTACAGAGGTCCAGTATGCACAAACTGTAAAGGAGTTACATGCCATTGTAACCCAAATATAGTATTAAAATTACCTTCACATTGGAATTTTAGTCCTCTAGCATACAGTGTATTCAGAGGGACATAACACCATCAAAATGAGGAAACATACTGAACCTGTCCAATCAGAATGCTGGAGAAATGTTACCCTTCCAACATTCAGTATTTCCCAAGAAAGGATACAGCCTTCTAATTGAAATAGCATTGAAAGTCAGCATATCTCTCATTTTTCCATGAGCCAATGACAATATTCCTTTTTTGTTACCCTAACAACCAACCACACTGCCCTCACAGACCAGCAATGGTTACTGAAACGGAAAGGCAGCTGGACATTCTGACTGACAAAATTCTGCATTATGAGGCACTAACCAACAGATTTCTGCTGTTACTAAAAATGAGACATTATGAATATTGGTCTTTCGGATACATAGATCATCCCACACCCAATTCAGTATTCTTGCCGGCATGGATCCCCCTCAAGCCTGTATCTTCCCTCGACCCTTTAGGTCTCGGGAGCATACAGGCTCTCGGGGAATCCATGCAGGCAAGAATACTGAATTGGGCATAGGAGAACCTCGAAGCAATGTATCCAAGATATTCCACCAGTACATCTATGGTAAACCTGTCACCACTTAATTTGACCTCAAACCACTGGAATCCATCATTAAAAAACCACTGGTAGGTGCACCTCCAAGATTGCAATGTATGCTCCCTCATCTGCAAGAGTATGATGTAAATATTGTTTTCAAACCAGGATTAGGGATCAGATGAGAGAGGATACCTGCAACAGGGAGGACAGCTTGCAAATCCAGGAGCACACAGTCAGATTAACTTGCCTGTGTCAGATCAAAAGTTCAGTCACATAAGAGTGGCCACAAAAACAGATATGGAAATGATGCCTGGTTGAGGCCATAAAAAGTAGAAAGCTCCAAATATGCTTTAGCATATTTGGAGCTTTTATACTGGCCATTATACTGGCTATATGTATTAATGTTCATATAATCTAAGCACAAGAATGACTCCTGTCAGTACTGACAGCTGTAGGATGGGGGGCTAGATTTAGCATTCTGTGATTGCATTCTTATTTCAGTACCACCAGTGGCACCACCATAACTCCATGCATGACAATATTTTGTCTGTATAATGTTCCTGCAATGGTAAATGGCTACATGAAAAACAAGATAAGGTATACATGTAATGCCCACCACAAAAAATCCTTTTAGGAAATGCATTCCTTCTGTGACCTTGACAAACAAGGCCAATGTCATCCACATTCTCTAAAAAAAGGATCTACATACGATACACATTTGTGGTACATATGGCACTGTTTGCCCTTCTTTCTCAACACATTGATGTCACAACAGTGCTTTACGGCCTTGCAAAATAAGTCAAGGTCACCAAAAATTCGATCATTGGTCTAATGCATATTTGATGCAATTTTGTAGATCCATCTCAATTAATTATCACAATATCAGACTTAACGTGTTTTTGATACTTGCATGTATGAAGTTAGTTCCAATTATTACCAGTGTTGCCATTATGACTCCAGGTCATAGGCTTTTGTGCAGATAATGTTGCTGCGATGGTGTATTGATATACATGTATGTACCAAAGATGTAATAACCGTCACAAAAAACTCATTTCCTGAAATGAATTTCGCAATGGTCATTACATCTTGAGAAAGTAGGTCAAGGTTATCCATATTATCAAAGATCAAACTTTCAAATATGTATGGACCATTTGATATCATTAGCCTTATTCTTGCTCAAAATATAGATTTTAATGTGTTTCAACATATTTTAGTCTGTATAGGAGTAGGGGGCCCCATGAAATTTCAACAGGTGTCTTTTTTTTGTTGCCCAATTGGTATTCCTATCAAGTTTCATGACGATTCACAAACAAATCTTAGGAAAAGGCATTTTCTGAAATTTCACATTTTTGTCCATCTATTACTAAATACTATAGGTGGTGCCACCAATATCAAACTGTATTTATAGTTTATAGCTTATTAAGTCCTGAAAGTTATATGGAGTTAACTTGAAAACTGTTAACTGTATCACGTTCACAAGCAAAGGTTTATGGACAGATGCACAGACATAAGTGATGCTAGAAATTATGTGACCTCTGTTCAGCAGAGCTAAAACTAAGCATACCTTCAACGCAAAGCGTTGATTGAAGGATCTGCCATGTAATTAGGCTGCCATGTGCTCAAATTAGGTCGTGGTGACACCAAAATCTAATCAGTGCATCTTGCCAGGTAAGGTAAGCATAGTGCCAAATTTGAGCAAAATACATGGAGGCATTCTGTAGATGTCACGGTAATGAGAATGTGCACATCCGGAGGGATAGAAATCTGGATGGACGGACAACATAAAAACATAAAGGGTCCCCCCTGGGAAGGACCCTTGAAAATATGTGTGGATTCTCACAACATGGGGTCTTCTAAAAGAGGTACCCATGATATTTTACAAGCTGAACACTGGTTGCACACAATAGTACACATTGTTGATTTGGAGAATCGAGTCTATTAGAAAATGCAGTTTAGTGTCCAAAATACTGAATATTTGTGGTAATGTTTTCAAAGACACCTGCAGAAACCGAAGTCAGCTTTCCTCAGTGTACTTCAGGTCTACCACTGAAAATCCTATCCCTGTTTTTTCCCTGCGACAGATGCAACTCACAATGGGGCTATACATGACTAACTATAGCATTATAACAACCACACTGCCCTCAAAAAGTGATCGTTAGGTGGCATCAAAATGCATGTAAATTAATGTAGAGGTAGAATCAAGTGTGTTCCAAGAGGCTGATATGGTCTCTCACAGGATACTTATAGCAGACATCGCTGCATGCAAATCCTTCGATTCTAATTATATCAATGCATGGAATTATTTTCAGAGAATCTGTAACTCTTAAGTTCACATGATGTACGTATTTTACAAACAGTTTGGAAACTTTGGCACAAAATTCTGCAGGATTTTGTTTTCTCACAGACTGGTCTCAATCCCATCTGACCAGTTGCTGGATTTCTACAACCTTTTATGCTGGCACAGCACAACTGAGAAACAATGATAAAATGTTTGAAAAGTCAATTTATTGAGGTGTCTGTCATACAAGGATGCACAAGAAAGACTGAAGAGCCACCTGGTGAGGAAAAGTGAAATCATGCCCTGATGAACAAAACTATAAATTGCTTCAATTTTGCTGTATTCTTATTTTCTCAAATTTAGTTGATGGTGCATAACCGTGAAGATTAAAATACCATGAAACAGTTTTTTTAACATTTAATGAATAGGAATTATGTCCAAAATAGTGAAATTAAAACTACAGTGAACTGTCAAAAATACAAAACCATGAAATTTTAAACATGCAAACTTAAGCAATTTACAGTGCATTGTAAATGTCCCAAGTTTTTAAATTTCTAGCACTTCTCTGTGTTGATCTACATGAAATGTGACTTCATATCCTGAGGATTCAGTTTATGTTTGTTCTATGGATACCTCCACAGAATATTTCTATTAATGTTAATAATATAGTTTTAAATTGTTTTAAGTCAAAAGGAAAACAAGGTTTGGTCTTAAATCCAGTTTTATGTCCTTTACTCTGCAAGATTTTTAGCTCAGCTGACTGGCAAGTCGGCTGAGTTTATGTGAAGGCTCTTTGCCCGTCATTCATCTGTTGGCATCCACAATTCACATTTTCAACTTCTTCAAAACCATTCAGATCCACTTGAAACTTTGCGGGGATGTATCTTGGGTGGGTCTCTACCAAGTTTGTTCAAATGGTCACTCTTCATTGATTTTTTAATTTTTTTTTTCGTTCCTTTTTTGGGCAAAATATCAGAAGAAACTTGTTGGATGATTCCTTTGAATTGGACAGGGACATCTCTGGGGACACCTAGACCATAACTTGTTCAACAGACAGGTGGAGCTGCGATTGTTCACTATTTTTTGTTTTCAAATTTGTTTCATTTGTGTTTTCACTATTTTCAACTTCTCCAAAACTGTCACTCATATTATTCTGAAACCTGGTGGAATGTAATTTGTCGAAGGATCAAACACAGTTTTCATAAGGTGGCGATCCTCCAGATCTCTGATTTTTAACAAATTGCTCAATTTGGGTACCTGTCGCTTGATGCATACATTCCTATTGATTACTAAGCAAGCCAATGGGGATAAAAATGGTAATTTACATTTTTTCACTTTTCCAAAACCATCATCCAGATTCACTTCAAACATGGCAGAAATGAAACCTGACTGGTTCTCTACCAATTTTGTACAAATAGCCAGTGAATGTCAGATTTTTTTGCATTTTTTTTGGGGGGGGGGGGGGGGGGTTAATTTTTTTGTAAAACCTTAAAAAGTCTTCATCTCCAAAACCAATAGTCAATTACTTTAAAATTGCATAGGCCAAGTTCTGGTGACCCTTGGAACTCAACTTGTTCACCAGGTGGTGCTGCATTTTTATTTTTAAATTTTTTCTTTTTTTTTAAACAATTTTTTTACATTTTTACTTTCTTTAACTACTTCTTCACCCTACCTGCATGTTGGGTTCTCTTCAAACATTGGTTAACACTATGGTCACTGTGCACACCCATTTATCATGTGTGCTTACTATCAGGGGTAACAGTATAAACACTACAAGGAGGCTGAATGATACTAATTTCTATGTAGAATAAAGCAAAGTACAAAATAGCAAATTACAATATAAAATGTATAGTACATGCAGAATATAATTGGTCCATTTATACATGGCAGTTTGGTGCTAATTCAATCATTTTGAATGGTCACTGAAGCTATATGTTTGGGCACGTTCTAAATTCAAAATCGCCTAAACAATCTTAATGTGTTCAGTTATCCAGTGGCACAATATCTGTGTACATTTATTCCTCCACCATTAAGCTTCTTTTGCTAAAAACCACATCTCTTATGTGACCATCATATTCATGGAGAAGTCTTGTGGCATTTCGAACTTCCCTAACATGGCCACCTTTCAGTCTTGCCAGCTTTCTGCTATTGTTATTTTTTTCATCTTCAAAATTTACCACTTTTAAAGACCTGCAGAGATTTTTTTTTTACAAAAGATTAAAAAACACAGTCCAGTGGGCTCCCCCTCCTAAGGCCACCCCAAAGACAGCCTTATGTGAGAGGTTGCCTCTCTGCAGGGGGTGGAGGGCTGCAATATCCTGGAACTGCCTTACTTTTCACATGAAAAGGTGGCCTCTGGTAAGGGGGTGGTCTTTGGTGAGAGGGGCCTTACAAAAGGGGGACCACTGTGTCAGTAACCTGTGAATACCCATTTATAGGCCAAGGGTAAGAGGACTTACCACAGCAGTAAAAGTATCCAACATGTCAGCAAAGCAGACATAAAACATACACTGTATGCCAAGTAGTGTTAGAGCAAAATGGACAATGGAACAATGATCATTTTTTGTTTCCTGAGCAGCAAGACAATAACTTTTCGATGCACAAATTACAGTCATGTGGCTGAGTGTAGACATTTGCATTTTAAACTGCAATGTTTATTCATTTTGCCCACAGAATTTGAGAGAAAAAAAGGGCAGAAAGCTAGGGTTGAACTTTTCCATGACCAAAGGGTAGCCTTATTAGGCAAGACAATGTGCTCTATCCACACAATCAATCTGGTCTCTTGTGACTGGCAACTGCTATGGCACATAATATACTACATTTGTATTTTTAAAACATATCCTTAATGTAAGACCACCAAGAATACACCAGCAGTCCTCTTTGAATGCACCTTCACTCTGCTTTGTCTTTCTACCAGATTGCATGCCCCTCTGGAGAAATTGAAGCAACAGAGTTCTGTTTCCAGTAATTTACATCCTCTTCATTATGGTGTCGAATAGAGAGTCCTATCACAATTGACCAATTAAATCATCCACACTGCCATCTGACGAGTCTTTGCTTTTTAATGAAGGTTTCTTAGATGTGCGTTTTGATGACCTGTAAAAAAAAAGTAAAAAAAAAATAACTGACATTCCCTTGGATGGCAGAGTCAAAACTACTCATAAGCTTTTGGGCTTTTCTACTGTTCACTGCTCAAATCACCAAAATGTGCCCAGATGTAAATGTCATATTCCTCAGTCTTCTTTCTGATCAATAGAAAATGCAAACAGTGCCTGAGAGCTTTCAGGACAGCATGTCTCAGGTCAACATCTTTCCTTGACATTGGTTGGGCAATCAGCACCTCCTCCATATGCTGCACCACTATACAATTATGGACTTTTCAGTGGATAGACATGCTGTGATATCGACAAGAAAAGTCCATAATTATTTTATTAAATAATAAGAAAATGATTTTCCATATTTACTGTTAAAAAGTGATGAATTCTTACATTGTGATTACAATGAGCAAATAACAGACATGTTGTGGATATTGACCAGAAAAATCAATGTCGACGTCTGCCTCTGCCATTTTCCTTGGACAGTGGCATGGGAACAGTGAAGCATGCGCATACAAAAAGTCAACTGGACAGCAGACATCATGTAATAGCAAAGCCTCACACGACAGGAGTTATCCAATCATAAACTGCTTAATCTTATAATTTTTACCAATGAAACTTGTTGTTCTAATTCTACTCAGGCAAGGCACAAATGATCCAAACTTTCACGGAAAATGTTGACTTGGGTACCAGACCATAATTTCAAATGCTAGAATAAGGAATTGCTGGATTTTGGGTCTCTCCTGAATTTGATTAATCATGAAACTGGTTACACCTTGATAGGCAACATATTTTTCAGACTTTTTCAGGGAGTTGAAATAAAACATTTGTTTTGTTATGGGTCCAAACTTTTCAGTCAAATGTGCCTTTACAGAAAATGTGCCTCGTCCATGCCATTGCACAGAAATGAAGGTTGACCATATCCGACATGGATCTCCAACTCAGCCAGATGACCAAGATGCAGTTGCCTCTTCGTTTCTGCCAATATACATTTACGGATGATACTATCGCCTTAGAGGACTGCTGAAATTACTAACAAGGTCTGGGATGGTGAAAGAGGATCAGGAAATACATGTGTATATTCAAGCCAAGAAAGGGTTGCTGAATTCCCATTCCGAAATCCTGTTCCAGCTTTGACCATTTGCCTCATTTTAGCATTATGTGAGTCTGAAAAGTACTAGTTTCCCTATGTCAAATGAAATGCCAAAAAGAGGATCAAATAGGACAGTTTTTCTCAGGTATAATTTCCTACTTGCCTGTTGAACAGACTCAGTAATAGTGGAGTATTAAAAGAAACATGGACTTACTGTGCTTAAGAATACAATATCCTTCCACAATACATGCTTTTCCCCACAATACATGCTTTTCCATACAACTACAACCATAACCAGTCAAATCCATAACTACAACTACATAATAGTGCACAAATATTGACATATCTTACCCTCTGCTAGGAGTCTTGTCATCATTGGATGAGGTGGATGATACCTTGGGAATCACAGGTCTAGATGGCGTTTTCTTTACTGGAGGATCTCGTTTTCTTCTTCTGCATCATAAAGTTCATGTTATTCAAAATGGTGAACATGCACATAAGAAGGTTACTATAGGTTTAACATACAGTATGATATAATATATAAAATGTTCTTTATGGAATTGGATGCCCTGAAAATGGAAAAGAATTTGGTGATACTTGTCTGTGGCATTGAGGTTCATATGAACTATGGCCAGGTGGTGGAGGTGATAGTAATCAACCAAGACACACCTTCAAGCAAAAACAAAAGATCCTTTTTAAGACCACCTCAAAAGAGTGGTTAAATCTCTCTCTCTCTCTCTCTCTCTCTCTCTCTCTCTCTCATCTCTCTCTCTCTCTCTCTCTCTCTCTCTCTCTCTCTCTCTCTCTCTTCTCTCTCTCTCTCTCTCTCTCTCTCTCTCTCTCTCTCTCTCTCTCTCTCTCTCTCTCTCTCTCTCTCTCTTCTCTCTCTCTCTCTCTCTCTCTCTCTCTCTCTCTCTCTCTCTCTCTCTCTCTCTCTCTCTCTCACCAGCAAGCCATCCAATTATGTGGTCTTCCATTATGAATATGTGTGTGTTTGACAGTTTCTCATCATGTGCTTGTTGAATTTGTCATCCCATTCAGAACTGCTCCTATCCCAGCTATTCCTGGGCAAGCCTCAATATGACCCAGACCCTAGTCATTTCCAAGCTAGCCAAAATAACCTTGTGGCACTTTTGAGCTAGTCTAGTGAGGATCGTCCAGCCCGAAATACTAACCCCTTTCTTTAGACAATAGTGATTTGATAAAATAACCCTTAGTCTGTAATTTTTAATGTATTTCAAAATCTAACCTTATGATTCCATCATTTAATTCTTAATTTGTAGTAAAACTGCATTGCAAAATTCAGAAGTGTTACAAATAAGCTTTTTTTTTTTTTTCTAATTTAAACTACATAAAATGTTAATAAATTCTGAACTAAGTGTACTGCAACCCTACATAACAAAAAATAGCAGGCAATGGCCTAAAAAGCCCTTGATCACAGTTCCCCCCTTTGTTAAATTATCCCAGTGACGCAGAACATAGCATGAAACTGACACATTTGATGCCTGTGACCTTGAAACAAAGTCAAGGTCACAAACATGTAACAATCTTGTAATGCATAACAAAAATCTACATACCCAATTTGGTTGGGGTAGATCTTTCCATTTTTAGGATTTCGCGTTGACATTACTTGTGAATGGACAGAGTGGCAAGTTTACAACAATAATACCACCTGGCCAAGTATGGCTGAGAAGTAAAAAGTCAACTGTCGTTTTGCATACAGCAGCTTTTACTTTGAAACACCACCCAAGTCTATACCTTAAAGTGATCTGTCAATAGAGGTATGTTGTGAGTAACATGACAGAGACTGCTCTATGGAGGAAGGACCCGCTCAGTATGTTGCTCAGGACAGGTTGTCTCCCATTAGAATGGTCTCCCAACATTGAGATTCAGTAAGTCTTTATATACAAAAACTTCCTGGAATATCAATATGCAGATTTTTGTAGACGAGCGAAAGGAAAATTTGATACAATTGTCACAGACAGTAGAAATAAATTAATGCAACTCTTGTTTTAATGGTTGGTAGACTGCAGTTTAGTCTTCCAAAGACACGAGATGGCAGCCTACATAGTGGGTTACCCCCCCCCCCCCCCCACTGAATTATGACTAAATTTGAGACAGTCAACAGCTTTCAGTGGTAAGGGATGGGTGGTGAGCAACAAGCCTTGTTTAGGAATTTAAGCTCTTCACCTGGGTCAAATTATCTTGATAGGTCTCGGCTACAATTTCCATTCAAACTGTTTGTCACTTCTGTTGAAATTAGTCAAAACATTGAAGCAGATGACCTCTTGGCTGACCCCCCAGCTGGTTTTGGTTGATTTAAGGGATAGAGTCAATGGTGTGACACCTACCTCCTTGTTGGTCCAGCATCTGTCACCTCCTCTTCCCCGTCATCTAGTATGAGTGAGTCCTGTTCATCCTTTACTTCTTGTTTCACCTGCACCCTGCGCCGTCTCTTAACGCTGGGAGATGGGGTCTGACAAGGCAGTAAACCAAAGTTAAAAACACAGATATACATGTAGTCTAGTTAGGGCATGTATGCTTCTCTAGAACAGCTTTGTTCTCACTGAAGTTATTGTTGTGTGGGAATAATTTGGTTTATGTGGTGCACAGTTGGCTGAGCAGTGACGCGTTCACCTTTCAGCCCCGATTCTCAGCCTGTGAAGCAAGTGGAACGAGTTCCTATCAGTCTGACTGTGCATAGCAGTGTTCTCTAAGTCCTTGCAAGTTTGGCTTCCTCCACTTCACAGTTAGGTAGGCAAGTATATGCTAATGTCTGTGCAATGGAGAGTGATTACTATAGCCTTGACCTCCTTCACAATCTATGTAAAACATTATGCCTTCATTTAAAGGAAAACTTCAGAAACTGTAACCTCAGTGGATTCCCGTTGATGACACTCAGTTTGAGTGAATTCATCATAACATGTCACAATTAAAGAAAATATGTCACAGCCTTCAAATGTAATTAATGAAATAATATCATTATTTACTTGAATGGCAACAGGACCCAGGTACTTTGTCATTGCTAAATTAGCCTTTCATCATTTCACTAGCACCTTGTAAGTTACATCAAAATTTACTATGACAAATTGGGGCATCATTCATGGAAACAGTTTTGGATCAATGACCAAGAAATCCATCTAAATACTTGTGAATTGATGGAGTTAAAACCAATGACTGCACTTGAGCCATATTTTGACAGTAAATGAAATATACAGTGACTTCAGGAATTGTATTTAGTTCTCAAACATACAAACATGGACAGATGCCGCATCCTGGATCTCAGGACCTTGACAGCTTGATAAATGACATCCATGACACAATTTACAGTTAAACGAGTCTCTGGCAACAGCGCTCAAACTTCTCACTTCTGCAGGAAAAACCAGGAATTCAAGCTACAATATGACTCCTTCTTAGGAATTCTATTCCCTTTACCACCACTCCCACCTTCCTGAATCTGACAATACATATACCGGTATATTCTACATTAGCACTGCGGTAACCAATAAGATGTCTCTATTTATACCATGTGCCTGCCATGTAAACCTTCTTATTGGGCAGTTGAAACCATAATATTGTACAGCACGTGTATGTCACACGGTAAAGCACTATGCACATGTATAAAAACATAACGTTACAGCATGCACCTCATGTGTTGTTACGACGTGCACCATGTGGATGCCAGAATGTCACACCACGCATTTCAGATACATGTGGTAGGCCAATTTGAGTCAACCGGACAGCAATAAATTTCAAAGCACTGATCTTCATGTCTCACATTATGAAAATTTCTTCCAAGTCTAGAGCTAAGTAGGAATATTTTAATATGGCTGTAGAACATGTAACACTCTATTGTTGTGACTCATATGAATATTAATGGAATACTTTTGGACCTCAATGTAACACTTTGGCCAACCTTATCAAACTTAGATCTACTGTGTTGCTCCTTGGACTGCGACTCTACAAAGAACATGCATACAGCTACCTGACATAAACATTAACCTGAACCATGCATAAACAGGCAAACCTGATCCTATATATAGATAAAAGCCAAGTATTTCATAAGTGGTGATTCATTTTCTGTAAACAAAGACATGGGTGGCTTGTCAAGCCTTGTCTTTGAAAATTTTGCCAAGTCAAATGTTTACATGAAATTAACCCTTTCAGTATCACATTTTGGACTGAGTCAACAAGTTTCCTCTGTGCTGTTTGGGCACAATGTCCCTAAAGCATGCCAAGGAAAGCAGTTGACCTGGACTATTTTATTCCATGAAACTTCATGCATGCTAGTACTTGAATGAAAGGTCTTTTCACAAGTAACATGAATATAGCATGCTTATGATAATTCAGAGCAGTTCTATTTAACCAGTTCAACTTAAACTAGAACAGACTGATTTTCCAACAGAAAATCAAATGTCTCCCGGTGGAACACTTATGTCTCTGAATAAGCTACAGGTGATAACAAATTACAAATGACCAAGTTTGCTTGAAAATTACAATCCTATTTTAGCTCTCACCTAGATACATTACTCTAGCAATTTTCATCAAGTTCTTCAAGACTTATTGCAGAGAAACCAATTTCACATAAATGACCCTGTGACCTTGAAAATTGGGTCAAGGTCACCCAAATAAAATCCAAACCTTGGTCTTACCTTGATACATAATCCTACCAAGTTTCATCCAATTCCATCAAGTTCTTCATGACTTATCAAACGGAAACCAATTTCACATAAATGACCCTGTGACCTTGACAATTCGCTCAAGGTCATCCAAATACAATCCCAACCTAGGTCTTGCCAAGATACATAATCCTGCCAAGATACATAAGTTTCATCAAATTCCATCAAGTTCTTCAAGACTTATCGAACGGAAACCAATTTCACATAAGTGACCCTGTGACCTTGACAATTCGCTCAAGGTCATCCAAATACAATCCCAACCTAGGTCTTGCCAAGATACATAATCCTACCAAGTTTCATCAAATTCCATCAAGTTCTTCATGACTTATCAAACGGAAACCAATTTCACATGTGACCCTGTGACCTTCACAATTCGCTCAAGGTCATCCAAATACAATTCCAACCTAGGTCTTGCCAAGATACATAATCCTACCAAGTTTCATCAAATTCCATCAAGTTCTTCAAGACTTATCGAACGGAAACCATTTTCACATAAGTGACCCTGTGACCTTGACAATTCGCTCAAGGTCATCCAAATACAATCCCAACCTAGGTCTAGCCAAGATACATAATCCTACCAAGTTTCATCAAATTCTGTCTAGTCCTTCAAGACTTATCGCACGGAAACCAATTGTTGAAGAACGTGAACAACAACAACAACAACAACAACGACAAGAAGAAGAAGAAGAAGCGGATGAAACGGGCACTAAAACAATATGTCCCCCGGCTTCCACCGGGAGACATAATTACACTTGGCACTGGAAGAGTTAAGAAATATAGAATTCCACATGGCTGTGTCATGGGGAATGGATTTAGGCAGCGTGAGTTTTAAAACCGTATACTGTGAGCCTTTGGTGAATTCCACATGGCTGTGTCATGGAGAATGGATTTAGACAGCATGAGTTTTAAAACCCTTCACTGAGAGCCTTTGGCAAGCAGTGAACTGTTTGAAATGAGTGCAGTCTAAATCCATTCCCCATGACATGGCCACGTCATTTGTTTTTCTCCCATACAGCGTTAGATCCTCTGTTTTTGTCAAAAACTTGCTTGGTTTAGCATGCTTGCTGCAGCCTTTTTGACTCCATTTTGTTCACTTTCAACATTGCGCTGCTTAGGTACATCACTCAAGAGGGAACTTTCAGTTACTACTTTCTATATTACAAACTCTGATTGGCTTACAAATATGTCAACAACCAATAGGTTTCTCTCTTTTATTTCATTTCAGTAGTAAAATCATTCCACACATATGTTGGGAACGATTGTGTTTCCACATGGGTAACTATGGGAGAATGTTGTATGGACAATGAATTCTAAACTTTCTGTGATGGATTAACAATAACTGTATGTAAACATGTGATTTCACCCCATGAGAGAGAGAAAAAAATGTCGTTTACTATTTTTTGTCACTCTCACCTTTTCTTCATCTGTTTCCATTCTGAAAAGTAAACAAAATCCTGCAAGCTCACATAGATATATATTTCCATTGTAATTTCAGTGAATACAGTCAGTAGGGTATCAAAAAAGTAATAAGTGAGTGTGTGACAATAAATATATGTTGGATATAATATTGTCCATTAACTAGAGCACTCAACATTCAGTTTTATCTGCGTATTTCAAAACATGAATTGACATAACTCATGACCACATGCAGATGCACCAGCATGGACACACCCAGATTATAGCAGAACTTCTAAGGCCAGTTTGGATATATGTATATATTTATATAGTGAAAATGGAGAAAGTCTATACAAATATATATATATATATATATATATATATATATATATATATATATATATATATACATATTTGTATAGACTTTCTCCATTTTCACTATTTTGCTCAGTTATTTTACCAGACTTCTCTCCACAAATGAATAAAACACTGGATTTTGCCAGGAGAACACAAGTAAGTAAACACGAGAGGGCGTACTGTTTTACTCTCTCCCCTTGAAATTAATCAAAATTGTACTAACCTTTAATGTGATACCCACTTCAGCTTTTTTTTTAACAAAATGCTCATAGTCAGAAACACTTGAACAAAACTGTTGAAAAACACATCGATCCAAAATCAAATTGTATTTCTTTTGTGCACCACTACTTTGTCAACAACTTTCCGTGCTGTGTTCTACATGCCTTGCTAATCAGACAAATTGCTGATTTGGGCTCAGGCAGTCATGATGAATAAAGACTAATGCTACAAGATTGTGCTGGCTGTACACACCCATCTTCCTGATTGTGGTCTCGGTCATTGTCCGAGTCACTCTGATGATGACTGGTTGATGTGGATGGTGCAGCAATGGACTGTTCCACACTTTCCACACTTGCACTTCTGTCACCCCCTGTGCAAACATAGGTCATTTCCATGCTTATGTATTGACCTACATGTATCACCTCAAAATACTGAGTTTACATAATTTGCTGTCTATGTTATTAAACAAAATTAGAAGTGAGTTTTTCCTGTGAAAAACATTATGCATCCCCTAGCTGCACTGTAGTGTAAAGTTTCATTAATCTAACTTGAAGGACAACAGAATTACAGCCTGGACACGAAGTGTAATGTAGTATTACATGATTGTATCACCGTGACCCAGATACTTGACGTTGTAACCTACTTTTGTTTCATAACACACCTTTAGGTCAAGATATATGTGTGTGTGTGAAGTTTCATGAAACTAAGGTT
Organism: Hermodice carunculata; assembly: GCA_964020975.1. Classification (NCBI taxonomy): domain Eukaryota; kingdom Metazoa; phylum Annelida; class Polychaeta; order Eunicida; family Amphinomidae; genus Hermodice; species Hermodice carunculata. Next base: position 71,648,846 of record OZ026612.1, on the reverse strand, counting down.
CAACAGTAAAGGAATTACAGTCTGGACACGATTTTACAAGAATATGTCACTGTGACCCAGATACTTGACCTAGTGACCTACTTTTGTTACATGACACACTTACGTCCAGATGCACCTGTGTGTAAAATTTTCATGAATCTAAGTTAAAGGACAAGGGAATTATATCCTGAATACGAAAAGCAGATGGACAGACACACGGAAAAAGCAACTACTTTATGTACCTCCTCCGGTAGGAGGGGGGCATAACAAAGCAAACAAATTGAAAGCCCCTGAATACTTTCCTATTAATATTTAATAGTAACCTTGGGTCTACGATGCACCATTAAGAAGGTACAAGCCAACAAGTGAAAACTGGTGAATCAGCAGAAAAATCCACAAGGATTTGACCATGACCTTTGACCTCAAGGTTATATATTATTATATGGGAAAAATTTCCCAGACCCATAGATTATCTGTACCAAATTATGGGGGTAACAGGTCAAGAGGGTATAGAAATATATGGAAAATAAGATACACAGCGGCGGTGGCGGAGAAAGGGGACGACAGGACTACACATTATATGCATCCTCCCTATGGGGGATGCATAATAACATCTGAGAAGGATAATTCTCCAATAATTTGAGTACAAAGCTTTTCAGTCCCTTGAATTCAATTTTATTCTAACTGCTTCCATGTGACATTTGTTCAGATATTTCTGATTGAACTATATATACTAACAGAAAAGGATAGTCTCCTGGAGCTGATCAAAAACTTAAGGCACTTAGAACTTACAGAAAAGTAAATTATACCTGAATCTGAAAATTCCATGAACATTAACATAAATTTGAACATGAAAATAAAAGTAGATGTACCTTGGTCCTTCATGGCTCTAATCTTTGCCTTTTTGTCATTAACAACTACAGCAAACTGAAAAACAAATCATGTGAAGATGCTGAGTACATTTACATTCAATGCACGCTGACTCAACAGAACTCACTCTTAAAGTACAATATTCAAGTTAGGATCTTGTATTTTGATTCTACTACTGAGGCATAACGTTTTATTAAAAATGTAAATAAATCACATTTTAGCCTGAATTTTCAGACAGAGAAGCAAATAATTTATTGAAGACACTAGATGTTATTTGTGTACCACAATATAATTAATAGTACAAGCAAATGTTTGTTGTCAAATTGAAAAGATACATACAATTCAAAGAAAAGGTCCATTCATGGTGTCTGATAACACGTACCTTAGCATAAAGATGGTGTTCCAGCTCCTCCTTGGCAGTGATACACCTCTCCAGTCTCTGTAATGTACATACACACTGTTTTGATCAACAAGCGACAGGCAACAGCTCTTGAAAGTACACCCACACTGTAACATAGCAGGCTGGAGATCACATGCTGTAAATCATTTGTCTCCATACTTGGCTCTATATGATATAATCGTCCCCACTGTGAACTGCTGTACGTGTCTTGATTGTTCAAGCAGACTCACTGTTACACAGACTGGAAGAACCCACTACATTCTCAAAAGAGATTGTTGGGAGCACTCCAACTTAGTCTACAGATGTACCTCCTTAGTTGTTTCTCATGTAACAAGTAATGATGTGGGCTAAATGCTGTGCTCACTGAAAAACAAACTGCACAAATGCTTTCATTACACAGTTACCTTGGTAACAATGTATTACCACATGACCACTGGGAAGACATTTTGCCAAAAACACTTATCATGGACTTGCACTCCTGGATTCCATATGTTAGAGTGCATCCAAATCCCCTTGTACCCTGAATGTACTAGACAGCTGTAACTTGACAGAATGACACTTGATGCACCCATTGCAACCCATCCACCCACTTGGTCTCAACATCAAGGAACGTCAGCTCTCTGGATCAGTCTTCTGCCAAAACTTAAAGTTTGACCTTTCTGCTAAGGTTGTCACCGAATGTGTACAACACAGTCGTGATTGGGAAACTGACTGATTATATTTTCCACTGTGTTGCCATAGTGAATAAGTTCCTTGTTTAGGGCGTTGTTGATACATCTGTTCCAGTGACTTTCTGCCCAATCAGTCACACTGGCCACTGCTGTACACAAACCTGTGTTCTTAATTTATAAATACACCCAGATACAAAATCCAAGTGGCCCATGGGCCTAATGCTCTGCTGACCACCATCACCAAAAAACATTTCCTGACATGCCATCCCTCCACAACATTGAAAAGTGAATGAAGGTCATACATATTATGCTACATTAAACTTCCACATGATACATATTTGTGTATCATTTGCCTTATTTATCAAGGTATTGAATTAAGGGTCCTTTTCTTAAGTGCTTAATGACCTTAGAATAGTTCAAGGTCACACAATCATTGGGTCAAGGTGACCCAAATATAGATCAGCAGGTAGAGTTTTATATACAATGTTCTCAAGTGCAATTTTGATCTGGAGGCTCAATTCTCTTGGCTGTTGATGTCCAAGCTACAACCTGCCATTACAAGATCACCTTTGCCAACTTAAGAAGTTAAGTGACCTAACAAAAATAGGTCAAGGTCACTGATCGTATATAATATGTTAGCATTGGACATGATTTATATATCTCCTAAATTTGGCATGTCTAATTCAATTATTTTTCAAGATAAGGGATTTTGTATGCTTCAAGACACTTTTACTCATACTTTTTGTCAAAGTGTAGGTGGCATCTCTAGTATCATAAGCACCCGAGATTTTGACCTTTTGTACAATCAAACTACATTTCATGAAGAGCCACAAAAAAATTAAAGATGCTGGACTGGTCACAAGATTTTCACATTTTGAGCTGTATATTACATAATACTATGGGTGATGATACCAACACTGACATGGACATACACTTCATAAGTTCTAAAACTTATATGGGCCCAACTAAAAAAACTGGGGGGTGGGGGGTGCAGAGTATTTGCAAGATGACCCTTATATTCCAACTGGCCAATTAGGTAATAACTTTTCAAGTTATAGAAGAAAAACAATAAACTTGGACAAGCCCCAAAGTCAATAATCATTGGGTTATGGTGACCCATAAAGGAGGTCACCAAGTAGAGTTTTATGTACAATGTAAGCAAACTTATGTTATTTTGATCCGGAGGTTCAATTCTCTTTGCCATTGATGTCCCAGCTACAATGATGTTGGGTTATGGTGACCCATAAAGGAGGTCACCAAGTAGAGTTTATGTACAATGTAAGCAAACTTATGTTATTTTGATCTGGAGGCTCAATTCTCTTTGCCATTGATGTCCCAGCTACACCCTGCCTTTATAAAATCACCTCTTTCAACTTGAACAGACATGAGTGATACCATGAGCTCTGTGCCCTTTGGTCAGCAGAGCTATAAATCAGTGAGTCATACTTTTGCCATGACAATCATAGTCATGGTGGATCAGGACCTGTTATGATAGTGTACTTTACAAAAATACAGAAAAGTTACCCTTTGGCATATAACTAGGTTGTGTGTGGTTTTCCAAAAATTACTGATAAGTTTTGGGAGTCAGGAATTCGAACTGGTCAAACACTATATAACCAGTAAGCACTGAGATCCTTGCCCTGTCCTTTGTTAATTTTTCCATAGGGTAAGCTACACAAAGGCTTTAAATGCTGCTGCTCATCACAAATTAACCTAGGCATCCTGCAAGGTGTTGGCAATCTAGTTTGAGTTGCAGTCACTAGATGGCAGCATGTACCTGTACAACACCATACTTGTGGAGACGGTTGGTTTGGATGCATTTTGGTGACATGAACCAAGTGTCCATTCTCTGTTGGCTAACATTGGGAACCATGCACTTTAAAAATTTAGGTCAGCACAACACACCCTTGAACACATGATGACGTTTGATATAGGTCCAACACAGAGGGTCTTCTGACTTCCATGAAAGAACTTGTCTATTTTACATTTACTTGATTACTGTAGTGCTATCTGGGAAAACTGTAGAGGGACATTACTTGCTAAAATGTGAAGATTACATGAAAGTGCTGCACTGTTTGTTTTTAATGTTCAAGGACAGTGGCTGTGTAACAAACAAGCTCTGGAGAAGCTGAGCTGGTGGACCCTGGAAGACAGGAAGAATTTTCGTACTTTAATACTTAGGTGTAAATCCTCAGGTATGACACTGAATTGCATTAAGACAATACTTGTTTATGTAAAGGTTAAGTGTACTGTCCATTCAAGATCAGCTGTTTATAATAATTTACACATGGTTAAACCTAGAACAAAATTAATCAATAAGTGCTTTTAGTTATAATTTTGCAGTTTGGGGAATGACTTGCCAACATGGGAGAGAAAATCTCCATGCATTTCTATGTTTAAGAAAAGATATCGTATCTGATTTCACTGAGAACTAGTTGTTTGGAAGGCCTCAACTGCTGTACATGTATATACTGACTTGCTATTGAAGTGACTTGGTTTATTTTAGAGTTAGTTACCTTTGTCGTACTCTTAGTTCTTGTTCCAGACACTCTGTAGCTTGATCTGTACTTTTATGAGGGCCTCGGGGAAGATGAGTGATGATTCAGTTACTGTGTTACCCTCTTGAAATGAAGTTATATATATTTATCCCATTTTTGATAGAATCCTTGGCTTCTGATTGGTTAATAGCTATGGTACACTCTTTGTATTACCCTTATTTGTGCATTAATTACTGCAAAGGTGAAATACAGCACGATTCCTGAAACTGACCGGGGAATACAGCGGTATTCTCGTAACTGGCCGGGGAATACAGCGGTATTCTCGCTGTATCTCCCTATCTGGTTAGTGCATCGATCAGCCACCAGAAGTCTCTGTCCTGCGACACAAGCCTTGACGCGCTGCAGACGACAACATGATGGCGGACTGTGAAGTAGTTGCAGCAGCAGCGGGTCGAACAGCGAAGAGCAGCCACAAAAAGTTAAACGTCGATTTGCAACCTAACTGATGAAGAGAGGGAGGCGAAGAGACAGAAGGCTACCCCCAAAAACACAGTAAAAGCAAATGAAGGCACAGCACGTTTGTTAAAGGCGTACCTTAAGGAAGCAGGTGGGAGTGAAGACTTTAAAAATCATATCATGTGTAATTTTTTGGGCATGAAATTACATCATCAAAAATGGGATAAAATCGTCATTCACTGTTTTAGTGTGAAATTCAGGAAGTATCTCCCCCAAGACAGCTGTATTACCCTCGGCTTCGCCTCGGGTAATACAGCTGTCTTTGGGGGAGATACTTCCTGTATTTCACACTAAAACAGGGAATAACTAATAATATCCCATCACTCCCATGTCACAATATTCTTCATTTTCATGTACTTCTACAACAAGGCCATACAGGTTCTACCATACAGGTTCTACCATACAGGTTCTACCTACTTACCCCATCTAATGAAGTATTAACTAAAGCTACCCAGTACTTTCTGTAAACAATGATTCTACACATTTGCTCAATTTTTCACATTCCGTTACAGTCTTAGCTCCTTGCTCCATCAGATACCTGTCAGCTCTCCTTTGAAGTCTCCTCATTTGGAGACTCCAAAAGTTGTTAAAATGAGCTGATTTTGAGGAAAATTGCTCGTTTTCTTTGCAGGGACTGCTGGTGCCAAGAGCTAAATTCTAATGTTTCATTTATTGGGCTAAGGGAATCTACAAATGGCTGATATATTTTGACATTAATTATTTAGGAGTTAGGTCAAATTCTGCAGTGACCACTGTTTTATTTTCCCTATTTGGCTACAAATTTTGAGGCCCAGGTCTGTCTCTGCTCTGTTTTCATGTACTTATTACCTGGATCTTCCATTCCAAAATGTTTGGCTATTGACGTGTATGTCATCATAAATACATTTTCATCCATTTTGCAGTGTTTCCCTTTGATGAGAAATAACACAGCATATTTTATTTAACCTACCCAGTTTTAAAGTGCCTGTTTTTCATTTGTTTGTTTCCAGTTCTAACCATGCAGAGATAGAGAACTGGGTGAGGTAGCCTTTCACCAGTTGACTGCCTGCTCCTTTGTCATGGCCCAAGTGAAACCCTGATTCCACATTTCACCATATTGCTGTTTCTCACCAAATGCTAACAGAAACTGACCAACCTTCAAGGCTTTATCTCTTTCTGTGATCAGCCTCGCATTGTCTGTCTGCAGTGCATTGATCTGTTCTTGTAGTTCCGTGGCATTACTTATAGCATAGTCCAGCATTAGCCTTATGGCAACAGACGGGTCATCCTTCAGGGTAAGGCGCACTGCTCCCAGCTGAAACTACACACAAAAAGACGACAATCTTGACACTGGCAGTTCATGTCAGCAGGCAACGTGACACCATGACATGTCACTATCCACAAATGACGCATGTTATCATGGTTATTATAAAAGTAAAGTGGTCCCTATCTTTGAGCTTCTGTGCCTGGAACAAGTTTTCTTCCCCACACTCTGCATACATCGAGCATGCACCAAGAGAAGCAGGGACCTGCATCATTCTTAATGAAAAACACCATTGACAACATCAGGTGCTTTTTGTCAATTTTGGACGGAAAAAAGTTGCAAGTCAATACATCAGCATTTAGTCCCTCAGAGTCAAGAGAGCATACACTGGGTTACATCTGACACAGTATTTTATGTGTCATTCATACCTATTTAAAAAAAAATGATGCTCACCATGGGCAGTCTTCAAATACAGGCTTTTGCTGGAAACAATTCTGACTATAAATTGCTGTACCAGATACCCAAGATGTTGCGTGCATAATTCAGGAGGTGTGTCAACCCTTCAACCCCCTCATATAACAAATTTGTACAGAGAAGGGAAGGAATTCATGTTCATGAAAACAATTCACAACACCTGTCCTTTATCTTTCCATTCATTTGAACAATTAAGTACTTAAAAGTGAAAAAGCATTCCTTTAATAGACTAGTTTGGAATGTAAAGCCTATACACACTGAATTGTCAAACTAATTAATGACTAGGTCATACAGTGACCAAGCTTTTGGAATATTCAAGGTATTGCAGAAATCAAGATCACCAAATGGAAAAACACTTGGACATCTTGACATTTATGGGGAAAACCAATACATAATAATGTCCTGGTAGAGAAAGGTTCAGGGCCTGGTACACTTTATGACTCTCATACATAAATGTTTAATTTCTGTCTAGGGATTGGTTACCATCTAATACCCTGAAAAGTACATATTTTCTGAAAGAAAACATAACATCAAGTTTGATTCTGGTACTGAATATAAAATTTAGTATTGTTATTGATGTAAGTAAATTCCAATTAAAATTCTTCAATTTTGCATCAAATGAAAAGTAGCATATTAAAATAGAGTTCAGAGAATGGATTACCCTCGGCACCCAAATTTTTTTCCCTCAATTCTGCAATTTTTTTTTTAAACTTTCCAGGTGCCATTATATGGTGTAACTCGACCAAAAATTGGACCAAGCTGTGAGGAATCCTTCTTGAGATATTATGGTGACACTGTTCACCTGTGCGCCACTCAGATGACCTTCAAATAAATACTTCTAAAGTTTCATGACAAGTTTAAAAATAATAAGAGGAAGCTGGTTTTCATTAGGAACTTGGCCCATTATAATGTGCATCTCTGATAAAAATTTGTTGAAGCTGCAATGGATCCTTCTTGACATATTATGGTAACATTGTTCCCTTGTGTGCCACACAGACCGCCTTGAAATAAATACTTCAAAGTACCATAAAAAGGTTATAAATACAAAGAGGAATCTGGTTTTAAATAGTCCTGGTCCATCGCAAGATACATCTCTGACAAAAAATTTGGTAAAGCTGAGGTCAAATTTTGTTCGAGATATCACGTTAACGTTGTCCGGGTTGATGCCACTCTGGGCGCCCTTAACTAAATACATTAAAAGTTTCATAAAAAGTTTAAAAATAATAAGAGGATGCTGATTTTCAATAGGAACCATGCCCATTGTAAGGCGCCTTTCTGATAACAATGAAGTACAGCTATGGTGAATATTTTTTGAGCTTTCACGGCAATGTCGACAAGACGGACGGACACACAGACTGACGGATCACGTAGGGGACTACAATACCCTCAGGCACTTTTTGTGCCGAGTGTAAAAATAGAAAAATCTGATTTTGATTATAGTGTCAAATGAAAACACATAATTATGCCATCCAAAACGGTATCTGAAAAAAGGGCTTAGTTCTAATTCTATGGTTGTTCACATTTTTCACAAATTAAAAAAAAAGCTGAATTCAAACATCATGTAAATTTTGAACTAAAATCATAATCCAAAATTTAAGATACAATTTTGCTGCTGGAAGTGTACTGTTTCATTTCCCATAAAATTAATGTTTCCTATTTTTTGTGTTTGCACTATTGTTTTTCATTTTGTTTGTTTGTTTTTTTTTGGGGGGGGGGGGAATTAAGCAATGAAAATTCAATTTCCTAACACTTACAGAGATTTCACTATTTTCAACAGCTTCTAGTGCATACAAGGACATGTTTGGAGCAAAGTCATGTTTTCTGTGTTTCATGCTGTAAGAGTGTACCCCGCCCTTAAAGCAGAAAACAAGCTAGATGGTGTGCCTGATCTGTGTACCTTGATGTTTTCATGTGGCATGAATTTCTTCCACTGTAGTTCCACCTCTTCATCCCCATGTGTTTTCACCGTATACTGGAAGTTAAAACTACCCATGTTCTGTCGTGTCAAGGCCTTTCTTGTCTGACTGATGAACTCATCAATCTCCATCTTCACCTTGTCCTTCAGGTCTTCAAGGTCATCTCCAGACACTACAGAAATTAAAGATAGGATATCAGGAATAAGCAAAATTCATTTTTTCCATTAGCTCTTGAAAACACAGGTACTCAAAATTTACAGTCAATTATGGATGCAAATGTGACTCGGATTTCATGCATACAATACATGTATGTCCCCAGACTGACAGTGTCAGTCTGTGGGGATAAACTGAAAGGGTCAAAACATGCTACAATATAGGTCAAGACCAGCATCACACTTGACAATTATTTCTTCTTTTCTCCTCACATGAACAAAATGCTACTTACCCACAGTGGTCTTAAACTATTTTTACAGGTATATTAAACTGATAATGTACTAGAATTCTGAATCATATATTTCCAAGGCTATACACCAGTAAATGTCACAAATGTCTTTCATTTTTTTTGGCCAAATTGGGCACAAAGTTTGACATTCTAGTAGGCCTAGCCCGGTACATGTACGCCCATAAAGAAGAATGTTCTCCATAAGTCATTCTTTCCATTCACCTAAAGGTGATGCCACTAGTATTGTTCAGATTATAATAATCACATCCAGACTATTAAATTTTCCACTAAATTTCCTATTAAAGGATCCATTGAAAATCAAACACACCAGAGCATTTCAATCATTTAGTGTTTTGGCCCCTGTACTATGCATGTAATCCACCAGGTGGCACCACCAATAACAATAAGAATCTAGATTTTCATGCATATAATATGTCCAAAAAATTTCAAGAGGCTAACTTAGAAATTGTAGATGCTATTGTGTTGACAAGCCAATGTTCACGGATGGAAGGACAGAATGACAGACAGACATACATGAGTGATCACAAAAGATCTCTTCCTCTGCTCAGCAGAGCTAAAAAGTAGAAGACAGTAATCAAATTAAGGAATTGATATTGGCTAATGCTGCACTGCAGCTAATATGAATGTTACATATTGTATTAATAATTAAAAGTTGATGCAAGTAAAAATATGATTGGCCATGCACTGAACTTCATGCTACAGCCATTGATTCTAACAATTACAGGTTTTCAAAACTACTCGTTAAAGGCCTTATTAGGTTCATGGTTAACTCTTTCCGTGCCAATCACAGCTAAAGTCGATCTGCTGAAGTCAAACTAGCCTGAATTATCATTAGGATCTCAGATTTGTATTCCTTGTAAAAAGACCATTCGTTCAAGTACCAGCCTGCCTCTTGTTCCAGAGAACATATCCCAGGTCAAAAGCTCTTCTCGGCACGCATTGTGCCCAATGCGTGCACAGAAAAACTGTTGACTCAGTCCACAATTTGGCACTTAAAGAGTTAACACTCTGTTGCTGTGTATTTTTTTTCAACACTGCATGGTCTCATGAGGCTAAGAATCAATAACAAAGTGGTCAAGTAAATGTTTACAAATTTTGTGGTCTCATCCAGCTCAAGTTGAAACTTTTGGTCGGATGAGACTCCGGGCTGGTACCCTCTGATACAGTCTCAACTGATGCCATCTGATGCAGTCTCAATGGCTGATACCATCTGATACAGTCTGATCAGGTTCTGAGTTAAAATCTGAATTTTTGAGGTCTCAACAAGCTGTGGGTAATACTTTATTGATTTTGCTACAGGTCCTAAGCATGCTCACTGATTTAATGTACTGGTTTGTCTGAGCCAAAACATTTATCTATCACTTCACCCATCTGTAACAGAACAAATGCATTACATTCTTTGCCAGCTGGGTCAACCGAGATCAAAGCACTACAAATGAGAACACACATCACTCACTCATGATTACTATTTACCCATCTTTCCAATGAAAATCACTCTTTACATTATGTACTTCAAACATCTAAATGCAATGCCATCTGTTATTTTTGATGGCCATTGGACAGGATCTGCATATGTTTCCTGAGACTTAAAAAAAAAAAAAGAAAAAAAAGAAAAAAAAAATGTTAAAAGGGTCCAGCACCACTTTATGAGTGTTTGTCATAAAATGCAGCCCCAACACTTTATTGGTAAGTACCTACAAGTTACATTTAGTTTATAAACACCATTGACAGGTTGCCAACAGGTACCAGCTGAAAGGTTTATTAAAGTGCATTACCACAAGCTGACCTGCTGTTTTCAAGACGACTGACTTTGACAAGCAGTCCTGTGACTGCAGAGAAAAATGGCAAGTAACAATGCTGTAGATGGGATGTCCAAAGGCACCGCACATGGCTGGACATACTGTATTACTAAAGCATGCACAAAAGATGAAGACTGCAGGAGATACACAAGTGCATGTACATTGCTCCTATCCAATTACCAGTTGTGGCTCGATGCCATTGAGAGAGATGATGGCGTGATGGTAGATGCCTGCCTTAGTAATGCTGAACCCAAGTTGAAGGACCAACTATTGCATGGAAGTTTTGACTTCACAGACCAGACTGACCCCACATTGCCCTCATACAAAACGCCAACACAGTTCAGAACGCCTCTCTGTCTAGCAGCAATTTACCGGTCAACAGCAGTTGTCTCAGTGTTCATCAAATACGGAGTAGACCTGAAGCAGCAAGACTGGCACGGCATGAACATTGTCCACGCTGTAATCTGTGCCGCATCTATTGAGCCACAGCTTGAAACACTGTACCAGGAAACACTAAGGGATATATTGCTACTGGTCAACACAGATGAGAGAAAGAGCATTCTCTTGGCTGAAAACAAGGATGGACTGAGACCAATGGAACTTGCAGCTCAACTTGGAACTTTAGGACTTTTGATGGACTTACTGCTCACTGAGGGCATCTACAGCCACAGATGTATACAAAGTGCAAACACTGAAGTCTACAAAATTGATGTGACAGAATACGAATCATTCAACAAGGGACATCGAAGAAACAAGTCTCCCCTATTACTCCTGGTATTCCTCAGCAAAGGCCACCTTTCTGTTCCAAAAACCAACACTTATTTTTCTACATCTGTCTTACAGCAATGGGCCTCCAGACATATCCGTGTCAATGCACCGTTTATTATTTTTTGGTTTCTGTTTCGTCTAGTCTGTGTTATTTTCATCTTTCAATGGGAAGCTACTAATTGGATTTCATATGAGAATATAACAATCATGACACATCTTCACTCAAATATGAGTTTTTCAAATGTGTCACTTAATTTCAACGGTAGCAGTGGATGTGAGAAAAATGACACTTGTTTTACAACAGTCCAGTATGTCTCACATGCACGTCACTGCTCGTCGCTGTTTGATCCTGCCACTGCTATGGTCATAAACACTGTGAATTATTATTTGGGCATGATGGTTTTCCCAGCCATTCTTTTATTTGACTTAGTCATTGCAATTCGTGGGGTGGTACACTGGAGGAGAGACTCCTGGATATACAAAGACCTGCATGGAAAAAAGGATATTTTTCTCCATTGTGTGTTTTGCTCAACCTGTCAAACAGTGTCTACCTTACTCATGCTTTTAATAGTGCTGACAGGAGGACCAGGTGCTGACACTGGCGGGTATTCTGCTGCACTGGCTGTGTTCAGTGGATACTCCCTGCTCTTCTTTATACAGCTCCTGCCCTTGACTGGCCTTCATGTTATAGCCGTACAAAGAATGCTTGGTGACATCAAGAATTTCTTTCTTATCTTCATAGTATTCACATTTCCATTCAGTGACGGATTCCGATGGCTAACAAGGTCCAGCTTGAAATTTTGTCCTAGTTTCAATACCACATTACAAAGCTGGTACACAACTTTTACAATGGCTGTAAATATGGTGCAACTGACGGAAATCAAGACAAGAACAAGTGTACTTGTACTGATTTTGCACGTTATATTTGTATTTATAGTTGCCATAATGCTGATCAACTTTCTAGTAGCCATAATGGCTACTTCTCTCCATAATGTGTCTCAAAATAAGGATGTTATCATGTGTATCCAAGCACTGTACGTGGCCCTGACCATTGAAGACAGGTTCTCCTCTTTGTTGGCCCCTCTTTACAGGAGGCTTCAGCAAAGATACTTCTTGGTGGATGGGGACAGAATATATTTTGTGTACAAGAGAACCAGTCCATCATTTACAACAGGAAGGAGCAGGACTGCACAGGTAGTGGACACCGGTACAGATCTATGAATCAGCTGCACCAATGAATAGATCAGTGCACCACAGGAACTAATGTACAAATCTATGTCTGTTGGAGTGGTACAATGTATGTGCACACCAGTTATATTTCTGTGGGTGTGTCTACTGTAGCAGCACAAGGTATAAATATGTGCACATGTATCAATTAGAGATTTCTGTGGGTGGTATACGCATGTCTACGGAAGTTGTACAATGTATAAATCTATGCACATGTATCGATTATAGATTTCTCTTAGTGGTATACATGTGTGTCTAGTGTAGTGGTAACAGCATACATGTATTGTATTCCAGTTACATTTCTGTGGGTGGTATACACCTGTCCACTGAAGTGGTACAATGTATAAATATGCGCACATATATGAAATATATATTTCTGTGGGTGGCATACATGTGTGTCTGCTGTTGTGGTACAATGTACTTACATGTATATTCCAGTTATATATTTGTGTGTGGCATATATGTGTCTACTGAAGTGGTACAATGTATAAATATGTGCACATGTATTGATCATATAGTTCTGTGAATGGTATATATTAGTGTCTACTGTAGTGGTATTGCTGTACAGATTTGTGTATAGTGGCACATGTATCTACTGCATATGTAGCTCCTGGTGTGATACAATGTGTAAATACATGTAGGTGTAACAGGGGCAAAATGTATCGATTTGTGTGAAGCAGTATGCAAGTCTGTGCCCATAAGATTGGTGCAATGCATAAATAGGTGTATCATTGGTATTAATGTGGTGATTTATGTAAGGTAGTGTACATCTGTACCCATAAGATTGGTGCAATGCATAAATAGGTGTATCATTAGTATTAACATGGTGATTGATGTGGTGTAAATCTATGTCTATTGGAGTGGTACAATGTGTAGATGTTATACCAGTTTACAATTGTGTATAAATGGGTATATCAGGGGTATTTATGCACAGATTTGTATGTCATAGAGGACATCTATGTTTACTGGGGTGGTGTGGTGCATAAATAGGTGTATCACAGGTATTATTGATAGATTTGGGTATCGCAGTATTGCTCTTGGGCAAAGCTACAGCAGGGGTCCCTCAGGGATCTCTACCGGGTCCCCTGTTATGCTTAATATAATTTTTTTTTTTTTTTTTTTATGTTGGACAGACAGGGAGAACCCTCATGGATAGAATGCGGGAACATTTCTATTACATTAATAGGAAAGACCACACACAACTCCTGGGGAGACACTTTGCTCTGCCCAACCATGGTTCCCCAGAACTCACTATTCAAATCCTAGAATACATACGCACACCCCCAACTCTGAGTAAAATACTGAAACTCAGACTTGCAAGGGAAACACACTGGATCCATCAACTGTGCACGACAGAACCTTTTGGTCTCAATGTTATGGGCAGATGAACTCCTTGTTCAGTCATATGCTAAATTTTTACCTCCACGTTCATCTGCCTACTAACACCACTGTTACACACTTATGATACATTAGTTTCATAAGCCAACGAGCCGTGAAAAAATCTTTATTGAGGGTGGAGGCTGCTATACACACCACTGCCCCAATACATCTCTTAAGATGACCACAGGTCATCAGGGTATAATGAGTGCCACAGCTGTGACACCCAGGTATACCCACAGTACATTGCAAACAGGGTTAAACATGACAAGAGTGTCAGTTAAGGCCGTTGTCACGTCACACGTGCAAGACCGTACACGTGAAACATACACCTGGACCCTAGTTACATGTATGTTACACCCAACTATATAAAGCATGTACGCACGGCCGTTACACCAGCCTCTGATGAGACACAGCAGTGTCGAAACCGGTCAGGCATTTTTCAGGAGGACAACCGTCATTTTTGGCCTCGCCCTCGTCTAATTTGCTTAATATAAATGATATCATTAATGTGATAAATTTGTCTAATAGGTAGTTTGCAGACGATATAACCCTTTTTATTGAAGTTGAAGATGCCATTTGTGCGACCAATTCTCTGAATCTGGATCTGAAGGAAATGGACAGTTGGTTGCATAGATAGCTGGTCTCTTTTAACCCATCAAAAACAAGAAGTATGATTATATCTAAGAAGCAAATACCTCTTAATTATCCTGATTCAGTCTTTATGAATGAAACCCTACAGAGCGGAAACAACCATAAGCATTTAGGCTTGATTGTAATATCAGACTTGACATGACCTAATCACCCCAACAGCTTGGATACAAAAGGAACGAAAAATGTTAATATCATGAAATATTTACAATATTGCTTAAGTAGGTAGTCATTAAAAATTATTTATTACAGCTAATTTGTCTGTATGATTCTTGAGTATGGTTCACTTGCATGGGACGGCTGTTCTTTACAGGAGTCAACAGATTGAAAATGTTCAGCTCTCTGCAGCAAGAGTAGTAACAGGGGTAACAAGGGGCACCGACCACAAATTTTATTTATCAGGAAACAGGTCCCTTTGTCTGTGGGTAATGCTGAGTCTACTCATGATTTCAAAAAGAGTCTTAACCGTATCAGTAATGTTGGTGATACAAACAAGCTTTTCTACATTGGTGATCATCAACTAGCCGTTATTCATGTTCCGTGGCTGATGAATGAAATGCAGCAGCCCACATGGAGACCTAGTTTATAGGAAAGGGCTGGTGGACTCCTGTGAGTGTGCCTGTGGCAACGCAAAGATTCTTTCCATTTTCTTTCCAAGTGTGACAAATACAGATTACATAGAAACATATTACAAAGCACAGTAAGAGTTATTAGATTAGCACCATTCACAGTCAAGACATTACTTTCAATAAGGTTCCATAAACTGCTCTTTTACTGAAAATGAAATAATTTTTTAGGCTGTCCAACAGTATGTATAAATGACACAGGTAGACTTGGAGCCCTGACATGAAAGTTGGTTTAACAGTATATCTGTATATTTAAACACAAATTAGTTATTATATGCAATACATGTATCTAAATCAAGATATAGTGTGAAGGTTTACCCCAACCCATTGCTGTCTGTGGTGTCTTGTCCTGGTTCATTCTTCAAGCTGTGTGGCAGTGCCACTCTATCTGTCTTGTCACGTACTGTTACATCTCTTACAGGTGTGTTGAGCAAGTGTATCGTCTTCCTTGTTGTGCAATGTCCAAGTACTCCTCATTTTTGTGCATGAGGAATTAATATAGGGCTATGCCCTGATTCCCAATTGCTTTTTTTTTCAATAAAATATGTTTAAACCAACAGACCACCCACATTTAACTCATGTTACAAGTGTTGATCAAGATAAACTTAAAACAGTCTCCTACCCACCATTTGCCTAGACATCCATATCTCAGTCGAATGCCCATGAAATCAAGTTAAGTTCACTCACTTGATTCTAGAAAACCTGACGGTCCCTTGGCACATGCTCCCTATATCATCATTCCTATTTTGGGCCCCATTACTGGATTGCTCTTTCAAGTTGAAGCTCCGTGAACTTTCGTTCACGCTCACTGTTTTAGTGCTTTACACATATTCTCTTCTGCAGAAAATAATTTCTCAGTGGTCAGGGACTCTTGGGAGACCTAGATAGCTGAAATCTGTCCTGCGTATACCTCTGAAATAGTTGGGAGTAGAGCTGGTTGATTGGCTTAAAACATAAATTTTCAAGATGGCCACTCGACGTTCAGATCGCAGACAGCGGGAAGACAGTACACATTAGGCAATGCTCCGTTTCGGCAGCAAGCAGTTGGTATTGATCTGGTGACCACTCCATCCTCATCCTTGTTGGATCTTGGGCAGAAGTTGCACTTACGGAATCACTATATGGCAGCCTGGGACGATCACTAGTATTGCTATGGTTGTCGCCTCCAGTTGGGTCAAGTTTGCCTTCACGAGTAAACATGCATATACTGTAAGCATTGGGGAGAGGACAAATGGTTGCTCAAAAGCTGTACTTCGAGCAGCCATGGAAGAAGTCTCTTTGTGCGAGGTGTAGGGGGCAGGCTGTAGCTGCCAAATGTCGAGCTGTCAAGTCCAACTCAGTTGAGTCTTCGCCACAGACTCCACTTGAAAACCGAAGATGCACCCACCTGGTTCATCCACAATCTAAAGTAGCAGATGTTTATACACCTGAAACCCCATGGGGGAGTAAGCAGAAGGGATGTCTCGGGAAAACTTCCCGAGCTCCCGGCTCCAAGAGCTTGGATTGTAAGCCAAGTTATGTGGGAGATAGAAGGAAGGTACCCAAATCTGTGGTGGTGCCTCCTCCCCTTAGTGGGTCTTTAGCCCCAGCGGTGGTGGCATCTCCGGTGAACCAAGAGCCACCTTCAGTTCCCCACCTGCAGTATCGACTTTGCCTCCTGCACTTTTGGCAGCTCCTCCCCAAAGCAAGCAGCTGGCAATTTCATTGGCTCCTATATTCAAGCTGGGTACCCTGCCTCCCACCTTTGAGAGGGCAAGCGGAACTCGAGCTCTGCGAGGTACAACATTTGCAGTTGGAGACTTTGTCTTCTTCTGCTGTTGCTGCCATGCTGCCAAGCCCAAGCAGACTCTGACAGCAGAGCAGCTTGCTGCTTCTGCCTTGAGTCAGCTTTCTCTTGGCCCCAAGGCTCGGGAACTCCCTGAACTCCCTCAGGCTCCCTTCTGCCAGAAGATTTCTGAGTTGGCAGCAGCTGTGGTCCCTTAGCTGAGTCTCCCGGCGACCCAGCAGGTTCCCTCCTGCCAGCAGATACCCTAGTCATCGGCTGCTGTGTCTGCTGCAAGCACCTCTCTCCAGCCCCATGTGAGCTGAGCAGATGGAGGCAGTGTGGGAGGCTGCGACGGCTTCCACAGAGGTCCTTGCTACCCCTATGCCTGGTGTGGTGACAGATCCGCTTCTGTTACAATTGGCCGCCCCATCACTCATGGACAATTCATTGTTGGAAGAGGCTTTGGGACTCACTGCTCCCCTTGCCAGTCTTGAGTCTTCGGCTCTTGACACCAAGGTGGAGGATGAGCTTCTGTTTTTGGATACATCTGTTAGGAAATCCCAGTTGAGGTTGAAGGTTCTACAATCATGCCATTCAGGCTCTCAACAGCAGAGCTCATTGGGGACCGTGAGGCCTGCAGAAAAGCCCTCTGAGCCTATGAACACCACACCGGCTCTGAAACAGGGCCTTGGATCATCTTAAAGTTTTTATTCAGAGCCTGGTTGGCGACCAAGCTGGGTGCAGGGCTGTTTCCCTGTCTTGTTAGGGCTTGTCTCTGGAGAACACATGGCAACATACCCCAATATCCTTTTTGCCCTTTGTGGCTGAGTTCTATGACCAGCTCACGGCCAAGACTTGCAGCACATGGGTTCCCCCAGAGCAGCCAACATCTGGGTATTAGAGCCAAGGGCAACTGCACCTGAAGTCAGACATCCAGGGGAGATGGCACTCTGCACCAGAGCAGATCTTTCAGTCCCATCCACTGCCAGTGGATTTGTACTGGGAAGAGTTTAATTCTCGGAAGCCGAAGTCCATAACGATGTCTGCCGAGGCCTTCAAGCTTGAAGATTCCCGGGATCTGTCCTTATGGCATCCTACTCTGACGTCTCATTGGCTGCTCTGAGGTCTCTCCTTGATGACCCCAGGGGCTCTGTACACATTATGAAGGCAGTGTGGGATAGGTTAGATCAAGCATCACTCTTTGCAACTTCCTTGTTGCAACCTGTCAACCACCAGGTGCAGACTGTTTGCATGTGGGAGGCAAACCTTTGTTGCGAAGATATAGGCTTACCTCAAGGATCAGTGGTGGTCTGACCCATTGTATTGCAGAGCCCGAACAAGGCCACTGTTCCCAGGAACCTTGTTCGAAGGAGACATGGTAAAGGTTGTTTGCCGGGCAGAGGACCTTTGGGCCCACTTGGCTGATCAAACCCATATCAAGGCATTGCCCGACACTGTTCCATCGCCGCTGCCCAGAAGTGTGGCAAGTCTTCCCCGACTGTCTATTTGCCCCTTCACTCATGCTTCCTTTGGGACACAACGCCCTGGAAAAAGCTGGCAGCGCTCTGGGAAGGGGAAGTACCCCAGTAAAAGCAAAGATGTAGGGGAAGCCTCAGTACTCCTGACTCTTGTATAATACAGCGCCCCATCTCAGGATACTCTACTGCCACACAATTAGACTCCGCAATAGGTCTGTTTGGTGGCTGCCTCTCTGCCTTTCATGCCCAATGAGAATCTATCACTGACGATTCTTTAGTCTCAACATCCTGAGGCATGGCTACACGCTGTCTTTTGGCGAGAGGGGGCCTCCATTAAGCCATGGGCCCTTGTGGTTCATACCCCCTGGCAAGGAAACCAAAGCATCCGCGTTCCTGGAGGCAGCTCAGACGATTCAGAGCAAGTGGGTCATAGAGCTGGTCGAGAACTAAGGTTCTCGTGAATTTTACAACCTACTCCTCCTGGTCCAAAAATGGGATGGACGATGAGCCCTGTCATAGACCTGTTGATGCTGAACACAGACCTGGAAGTCCTGTCCTTTCAGATGGAGACCCCCCTAGTCAGTGGCACAGGCCCTACGGCCCATGGAGTGGACAATGTCCCTGAATCTCCAGGATAAGTTCTTCCATGTGCCAATCATGAAGACTTCACAAAAGTGTCCGTGATTCACATTTTCGGGCCAAGAATACCAGTTCAGGGCATTTCCATTGGTCTTGCCACGGCACCACTGGTGTTTATCCAGATTGCACCACTGGTGTTTATCCAGATATCACAATCAGTTGCTACTTACTTCACCAGTCAGCATTCATGTGTATCTGGACGATTGCATTATCCAAGCGCTTCAGCACCTGGATTCGCAGCGTCACAGACAGACTGTTCTGGACCTTTGCAAACACTTGGGCCTGCTAGTGAACCTAAGCAAGTCCAGCCTTCGTTGAGCAGACTTTCATCTTCCTTGCCATACAAATGGACCTTGTTGCCTACATCTGACGCCCTTCTGAAGACCAGTGGGAGAAACTTTAGTCCCTGCTCAGAAACTTTCTGGCTTGCAACGTCTGCTCGACTCCCTGTCTTCGATGGAGTCCCAGGTCCCACTCGGTCATCTTCATCGTTGCCCCTTGCAACACGCTCTGTGCGCAGATGGTCGAGAGATCAGGGCTATCAGGCCCCCGTACCAGTTCTCAAGGAGGACCACCCACACCTTCTTTGATAGACCACACAGGACAACATCACGTCAGGACAGATGCTGATGCCTCATCAGGCTCAGCCTACCATCTATATAAACTCCTCTCAGTCAAGGTTGGGAACCAACGTGAAAAGCCAGATGGTATCAGGCCCTTGGCCATCTTCCTTCGTGTCTCACCACATAAACTGGTTGGAATTGGAAGCGATACATTTAGTGCTTTTCCACTTCTGGGACCTGGTGGAGCACAAACATGTCCTCATAATGTGTGACAACAGGACTGTGGTGGCCTTCCTCAACAGGCAAGGTGAAATGCTTTCCAAAAAGCTGACAAAATTAACCACACACATCACTCTATGGTGCTCCGTACAGGATGTCCACACACACGAGGCACATACCAGGACATTAAAATGTCCTGGCCGACTAACTCTCGAGAAAAGGTCACCCAGCAGGGACAGAGTGTGGCTTCATCCACGGCTCGTTCAGGCCATGTGGGCCAGATGGGGAACTCTGCATATGAACTTGTTCGTGACTCATGAGAATGCAAATCTGCTAGTTTAGGTCTTGTCTGTCCCAGACCCCCAGGCCCTAGCGATGGCCCTCTTGCCATGGACTGGAGCAACCTTTGGCGTACGCATTTCCACCTCTGCAGATCTTTCTCAGGGTACTGTACTGCGCAAGGTTCAATACCACAGTTGTAATCTGCTCTTTGTTGCCCCCTGGTGGCCCCAGACCAATTGCTCGATAGACCTTTGGAACTAAGCGTCAACCCCCGGGTACATTTTCCAGCATGGCAGAAACTTTGGGGGCAGCTGCGGACAAGCGTGTTCCACAGGAACCCTCAGGTGCTAAACTTCCATGCTTGGCGGTTGTCTCATAGCACATGCGCAACACAGATTTCTTGGAATGGGTCCCAGATAGAATTGCCAGAGACAGGTTTCCATCTTCTTCCCTGTTTACTCAGCTTGCTGGAATGAGTTTTCTGACTGATGCGCCAGTAATGGAATCCACTTTTGGTCTCCGGGCATCGCAGACATTAACGACTTCCTGCTTTATCAATGGAAAGTCTCAGGCAAAAGCTCTAGAACAGTAGAGGGTTTCTGATCAGCCAGCTCCACAACCCTTGCGAAGGTCCTTAACATTTGCATTGGGAGCGATCCCTACCTGTTGGTGCTCATTACGTCCTTCTACACTGACAGACCAGCAGCGAGGCAGGTCCTACCCTGGTGGGACCTTTCGCCTAACAACTCCCAGGTTACCCCAAGGCCTCACTTGGGCATCCTTGCAACAAACTGAGTGGCTCGAGATCTGGCTACGGCCTTCAAGGGTTTTACCCCCTGTGCCATGGATACCGCTCTTCCCCAAGAGGAAATGGCTTTGTGTCCCATGAGAGCCCTTTGCTGGCAACTTTCACGCATGGATAGACACAGGGGACAGAGGTCTGCCCTCTTTCTACCCCTTGGTAACCTTCGCAGGGAGCAAGTTTGCAGAAACACAATTTCTTTGTTGATTAAGCAGACAATCCTTCAGGCCTATGAGATCTCGCTGGAAAGGCCTGGTGCCTTGCAGCTAGTCTCAGCCAGGGCTCACAAGGTGCGAGCCTTTAATGCCTCCTGGCATACCCTGCAGAACGTTGTGGGCTGTCACCTTCTGTGGGCCTGCTGACGGCAATCATCTATGACATTCGTTGAGCACCGCTCATGTGACATGATAGTGCTAGAGGAGTGTATGTATGTCTTTGCAGGCATCACAGGCTCCTTTCCTTAGGTTTGGATACTTGTCCGTTAAGCCTTCTGGATCCCATCAGGGCAGCCATCATGTTAAAATTTATGGCACTCTTGCGGTTTATGTCTGATGCAATCTGTGGGTCGACGCACTTCTTAGTGGGCATATGGCATTGTGCTAAATTGACCTAATCTCAGACTCATATCAGGCAGTTTGTCCTACTTTACTGGTCATGTTGCTGGTTGACCCAGGAGTTCACTGGCCTAAGGAACCATATACCAGGCCCCCTGTGCCCGCCAGTGTCGCGAGTAGGTCCTGTTAGATCTGCAGGTCTGATGGAGCTAAAACAGACAGCATCTACCTATGAGATGGACAGCTATCATGTTGGCAGGCAAGTTATGGGGAGTTCAGTGCAGTCCCAGGATGGTCATTAAGTAGGGTTTCTGGTTTCAGCTGGATTCTCATGTTGGTGGCCTCAAGCCCACAGACCTCTGAGGTTTTCAGTTCAGACGTTGCCTCCTCGCTCACACTGATGGTTTACCCCAAGCTGCTGGGTCAAATCTGGTCAGTATGCCAGTGATGTTACACCCTCCGCCTTTGTGTCTGTATATCGGCAATTGGTGGTCGAGACGTAACATTAGTAACTAATATTAACTTTTAGTAATTTTGGCATTAGCAAGTATACTTACCTCTCAACAACCACAGAAGCCCACCGGATCATCCCTCTTCCGCTTTCAGCTGACGTCAACTGACCAGTCTTCAAAAAAGGAAGGATGATAGCATGTGCACTGGGAGTCACCATCAGTTCCAAAGGAACTGACAGATGGCACCACAGGACATTCAGGTTTTCAAGAATGAAGTGAGTGAACTCTACTTGATTTCGTGGGGGTTCGACACAGACACAGACGTCTAGGCAAGTGGTGGTCGAGAGGTAGGGATGCTTACTAATACCAAAATTACTACATATTTCATGTATTTGTACCTTGTTACAGTTCATCACATCAGCCTGATAAAATATATTTATTGATTTAAACACCCAGTACACTTAAAACAGAATCAAATCTGTTTGCACTGTTAAAGTGATTAAAATTCTTGCATAAACAACCAATCAAAAGCTTAATGTATTGTGATATATGCATGTACAGTGAAAAGTCTTTATAATGACACCCTCTGTTCCCAAAGAAATGTGTCAGATAACTGAATATGTCAGATAAATGAATCAAATAACAAAAAAAAAAAAAAAATCCAATGAAAATTTGTGTCACTATATTGACTATGTCGGATATCTGAGTGTCGTTATTTACGTTTCACTGCATATAGAAACTTCTCACGTGAGATGTATATGAATCAAAAGTCAGTGTTATAAAGAATAAAACTTGTGTCACAAGTTCTACATTTATTTTCATGCTTTTTTGGGGGGGAAGGAGGGTTGAGGGGGATTCCTTACGATTCCTCCCGAGTACTTGCCTCCTAAGCAGACTTTCTTGGGGCGATACACTATGTTGGCCCCCAGCGAAAGTCTGCCCGGCCGTGTCGCAATACCATTTCAAGAGGCAATTAGCAGATCTGGCGATAACGTTGTCAGGCGCCGCTGGGCCAATGAATTGTACTTTGCTTATCGTGAAAGTTGCCTACTGCATTATTAATGAGCTGTGCGTCGTCCAATCAGATGCGAGCAACATGTCACTTCCCACACAGCAGTCAAAATAACTTCACGAGGTCGAGGACCCAAGGGAGTAATCCAATTGACACCTTCTCAAACGTGGTTTACCTGCTTGTGTATCTGTGACTTACTGGAGTAAAAGATGTCAGAATGGAACAGGGTGCTGTGTATTGCGATCGGGAAATGTTCCCGGCGTCACCTTCACCCAGAATACAAGACGACACCCCTAACTTGCTCAGTTCTTGCTGATGAGATTTCACTAGACTTACGAGCGGGCAAACTAAGATTACTACAGGTTTGGCTGGAATAGGCGTTTTCCGTTTCACCAGGTCAGGTATTAGTTGGAATATTCGACTTTTTCCACTGCCTGTTGGTAAAATTACAAAAGTGTCTTTCTTCTCACCAATAACATTAAATAATGCTTGCTCCTGGTGTTTGGTCGCCTGATAATTTACTCCCATCTCTTGCCAACAATCCTCAAGAACTTCTCGGAATTTTTTCTCATCCATTTTTTTCTTTTTTCCCGTGACACGGACGCTGTTCGTAGGCAGCTAATTTAGTAATTACAACTGGGCTGAGTGCGTAACACAGTTGCCGTACATGGCAGAACAGTAGCTGGATCAGGGATCACATTAAGCTTGCGTCCTGCGTCATAGACGCAAAAAATAAAGAAACGACGCCTGGAAATTAATAAAACATTGTCATTTTGCGTCTCTGTGGACGCACGCACAAAAACGCGATGCATTTTTGAAAGATACAACTGCAAAAATTACCCCAAGCGGTCACGGTGTTTTGTATTGACCATTATCAATCTCGTGATTATTTATTATACTGATGGAATCCTCTGATGTTCGTCTTTCTATATAACAAGCTCTCTTATTTGCTAAGAAAAAATATTCGTGGGGTATCCCTCCAAAAATTTGCCAGAATGGAATGGATGGACGTCACTTCACCTCATTATAAATGCTGAGAGCACTTCCAGGCTCCTCATTGGGTGGATTTGATCACGCGCCGCTCACTGTCCAATCAAATTCGTTGTCCCCCATGTGCTTGTCTCATGTCCGCAATGTTGGGAAGGTACAAGTCGTAACACGCAAAGATTATTGGACTAAGATGTTAAATTTTAAAATCACATTTTCACCAAGAAGAGTTCCATCGAAAAAATCTAGACCCAGATAAAGGCACGAGTGAAAATTCATTACGGACGGCAAGGAAAATACGCAGATAAGTCATCGCAAGGTTACACGTGAACGAAGCGAAATTTTGCATTAGCCGGCCTAACACTAACAGCGTAACACGATGTTGTGCATCACTGTCTCCGTTGGTTCACGTGGTTATTGGTGTTTTTGAAGCAAAATTTGGTTGTTTGGATTTCATTGAAATGTTTGAATGGAACAAATCTGTAGGAATTAAAAAAAATTTATGATCGAAGGCCGGAAAAATGTGTAGCGGAAAACCATGCCTGGGTGCATGCCCGTGACAGGCTGTGTACACTCGCTTTTGTGTTGCACGGCTTGTGGGCCTGCCGTGTTGCTTGGTGAATTAAAGACATTCGGTACACTGGTCAAAAGAATTTAGAAATCTCTGGTTTTTGGTGTGAACCAAGATATTGGCATTTGAAACAAAATGCAAGCAAAAAATTGGCATGTCACGGTGCTACTTTTGTCGCTAGGTGGCGCTACATGTAAGGACTACAGAAATTTTATAGCAAACATTATATATGCGGGTAAAAGCAAAAAAATAAATTAAGGATGCAAAGATATGCATAAAATAACTCAATATGAATGTATGCAATGTATATCAAGCCTTTTAATAACAAATATGTGAACAAAACATGCTGGAATGTGACTTTAAATTCATCTCGTCTTGCAAAAATGTATAAGTGCTCACATTATTTTTCAAGTTTGAAGTAGAAAAAATATTTACAAATCCCTGAAAAATTGTAGGGGGTTTCCAAAATATGCACTGATTTCATTGATTAACAAAAAAAGATATCATACGGTGCTACTTTTTCCGCAATTGTACAAAATATTCATGCATGTTGACTGAATTTGTTCTAAGTTCATAGGTACAAGGTATCCATTCATTGTCTAACTTCGATACCATATCAATATACATGTATGTAGGTTAAATAAACGGCAGTACGTCGTTAATTTTATATTCCAGTCATAATATATACTTTCATAGTTTTACTGAGAAGAGGCAAACATTGTAAGATTCTCTCCATAGTGCAGTACAGCAATGTGGAAAAAGAGGTAAAAATAGGAATATCAAAATTATAGTTGCCTTAATACATTGTCGAATAGTAACACATGCAGCACATTGTCAAATATGCCTGTGCCACCTTTTGACGCTGGGGAATTACTGCGGTCCCCCCCCCCCCCCCCACCAGTTGAGACAGCGTTTATCGTACCACATTCACAAGAAATGTAAAGTACACTGGCCAAGCCATATCGTTTTTCTGATTCTGTATTTTTAGGGACAATGTTTTTTTTTACATTCCTCGCATACAAGATTATCGGCTAGTACACTTAGTGTCCACTATTCTACGACCTTCGTCCCAGTTTTTACTGTCAGTGTTTACATGTGCATGTGGCATTGGGAAAGTGGGCGTGGCACTTTCGACGGTGGCTTGGTCAGCGTTCGCTGATTGTGTACATGCGTTTTGGTCTACCACTGCTGTGTTTCGACGTATTCTGCCTTGTTTTAAAGCATTTAGTCCTTTGTTTTGGCACTTGTTAACAAACCGCCCATTCTTTTTCCTTTTCACTCTTCGCAAACAATCCATATTTCTCAAACGGAACTGTGCAAAATAGGAAAAGTGAACAGCAGCTAGTGCAGGTATCGACAAATACCAGCTCTAACTGCATAGAGGCATTGGACCATAAATGGTTGCGCATAACGGGGTGTACCGAACGTCTTTAAGTGACCGCAATTAAGTTCAGACTCTTAACACCGCCTACGGTATCAAATTTTTCAGGTATATTGAAATAGAAAGTGCACAGAAATATAAATCATATAATTTCTGACAATTTCGTCACATGGAATCAATCGCAAAAATAACAGAGCCCAGGCATGCTCAATCACGCATGCCGCTTGTTGTGCAAGCGAGTTAAAAAACTGTCCGGTGACACACGGTGTGCAACAACAGAGATGTGCTATACAGACTTAGTCGTAATAGCAGGTTCCTGGGTAGATTGAATCCATCCTTGGTACCGTCAACAACTTTTAGACCCTTTTACATCAAGTTGGCATATTGGTAACTTTTTATTCAATCTTAAATTTTGTAAATAATGAGTTACCTACGTGAGCATACAGACCCTATGTTATGTTCGTTTCTAGGCTTAAGTTACATGCATGTTTTATATATTTATCATTGTGATATATGTTAATTATACCAAATAAAATCAATTAATCATATTACATCAAATGAAGTCCAGTTTGCACAATTTCAGACTGGACCCATAGATTCAGTTCATGGACCCACTATTTTTCCTGAAAATGGAGAAAGATGGGTCCAACGGACCCACACTGAAAAATCCTTAATGTGACCCCTGCTGGATATCGCACAGCAGAGTTGTTAATCCCGTTACCCCCATTATGTTGTTCGCAGCAGGTGAACCCAAACAGTTAATTGAGCGGCGTGTGGTGAATACCCACTGGGCCGTGTAATAGCCTAGAAACAAAATGGCGCTCACAGAGTCACTATCCCACAATCCACTGCGCGCATCCCCACACCTGGCCACTCGCTGGCTGCGATGCCAGGACGGCGCTGCCTGCTTCCAGACAGTGACGCTGCCAAAGAAAGGCAGACGTTCGCTGGGGGGTAGTAGACCGCCAAGAACGGATGTTTAGCAGGCAACCCGAGTACGAATGATAATGTATGAAGGTTGAGGGGTCACAGTGCAATACCACGAGACACACACATTTTTGAGTCTCCTGCCTCAGTGGCAGATATTCTGCACTACCTTTGCTAATATCTCTGAAATCACACATTACCAGGAACATGTTTTTCCAAGTCTTGCCTCATATGCTGACCAAGCTCTGTTTTATGCATTCCACATGTACATGGGGCTTGGTCTGTTTAACATGCATTAATGACACTCATTTTCCGAAATCAAATAGAGAACACACCTGTGCCACACCAGGCATTTTCTCCATCGCTGAGGATGAGGTCAAAGCCATCCAGTCCCTCATCATGTAGAGTTGCATGCAGGTAGTACTCTCCCTTGCCCACTGCTATCTTACACAGGCTCTGCTCCCGCATCCCCCTCAGCTGGAAAACAGAACAGCACTAGTCTGTTTATAGTTCTAGAAAAAAATTACAGTATTAGCTGTCAATGTCAAATAAATGATTTATTTCTACTTGCGGTACAGTTATACAGAGCAAATGAATTGAATTCACTGGTCTGCTGCAGTAAGGAAGCTGTACATGTACATGTATGCTAATCTGTATATGTTCAAATTTCTGAACAAATAAATATGCCTCAGACACAAAATTTGGATTGTAGATACTGGATAGACAGCAATGGATATTGCACAAAACAGATAACAAAGGTGCATAAAATACTAAGGATCTGTAAAAGGTATCTGCGTTTTACTACCTCAGAGCCTCCAAATCTCCCGCCTCAGTGACAGATCTCCTGTTTTTTCTTACTTTTTTTACAAAGTCTCCCACTCTCCTGCTTTTTGTAAAATAAAAAAAAAGTAACATTATTGCATTGGTGGCTGTGAAGTTGTACTGTTTTGGTGTGTTGTTGTACTATATATGATTGGAAACTACACATCTTGATCCTCATTTTGTGATTTGTGTAATGTATAGCAATGTTTTTGCTATCCCTTTCTTGCTCTGGCTCCACACCCAAAATGAACTCTGCTAAGTACTGTCATTATTGGCAGAGACCTTGTATTTCAGAAACCTTTGTCCCGTAAAAAATAATCCAAATAGAACACGAACTTCTCCGAAAATTGCCCAGCATACGGCGAATTTGCATGCTTGCCATTGTCATTCACTTTCCACTGTGATATATTGATTTGTCACATGACCTGATTCAGCCAATCACATTTGATGGACATCGTTTGTCTAGGGGTGCCCTGTGAGGTTTTGCACGTTCCAAAAAGCTTCAAAAAACTTTATCTGCATGATAGCAAAATGTAGGCCTAAGACACAATTATGATATACTTCGGTCTCTGTGTTTTATGATCAATATTTTGAGCCTAGGCCTATTTGGAAGGTTGTAACTTACAGCGGTACAATCTTCACACCAGCAGCCCCCCCAAGTATGCCCCGCTCATCTCCAAAACCGTAAATTTTGCAGTGGAGGGTGTACGCAAGCAAACAGGAAAGGCATAAACAAAAGCGACGATAACGGGTGAAAATGGGCCATTTCATCCCTTTTTTGCGTCAAATTTGGGGGATGTTCAACTTGAAACCATATTATTATAGGAATTAAGTATGGCGTGGCATTCATTGTAGTCAACATATCACTCAGGAGGCGGTGAGACTCCCATCAGATTGCTCGCCTATTGGCTCCTTATCTGACTTCGATCTCACTGCCTCCTTCATGATATATTGGCAACAATGAATGCCTTGCCATACTTAATTCCTTAAATTTAAAAAAAAAAATGCTTTGTTACTGAATATGTGTAGGCTTATGTTAGACAGCTTGAAGCAGACAAGCTAAAACAAAAAATACATGCATTTCTCTTTTTGACCACCAGATATAGCTGTGCATTCAACATGGTTGCCAAGCACATTAATTTTTACTTCAATATTTCACTTAGTTTTGTCCCTCCAGGGCATAGATGTTCCATAAAAACCTTGTCTATGGACCTTTATGGATAAATACAGAACTCTGATGACAAACTATCTATTATGAGGATCAAAACTCGGAGTTTGAAGTCACAATATGATCTCAAAACAAGTATGTATTTTTTGGTCACATTGATTTGCATTTGTAACATTGGTACAGGAAAAGAAAGAGCCATTTATGCCTGAACAAAGAAAGAAACACAACACCTTATGTGTTTAAAATAGGTTTGCTCATGCTGAAGTCTAATTGAAGTTGAATAAAGTTCAGTTTTCTCTCCACCATTTTGATGATGGAACTTTGTTTTTCTGCAGGGACATTTCAGAGGAAAATCCATCATGCAGAATTTCATCTTTGCCAAATTGGCAAACTTGTTCAATTTTTCTTTCTTTCTTTTTGCCAGATCAATCATTGTTTCACCACTGGTGAATGGCTAGTGTGAGCCCAGGGCTGCTTTTGGAACTCAACAGCATGCTCTCTGCTTTGCCAAGATGAAGGGACACCATGTTCCTGGTTAACCATCAGCAACAAGAGTTCTGTGGGAAGACTCTGAGCTATGGCATGTGGATGTTTGCCTGGAACCAAAAGTGCACTACTAACTGCAAAGAGTTGTAATCTGCAATTAATGCTGATTTGCATACTGTTAAGTTCCATTAATGCATCACAAAACAGAACAAAAAAACAAAAACAAAAAAAAAAAAAAAAAAACCACCACCCCCAAAAAATTATGTGTTATATATAACACATAATTTTTTTTAAAAAGTGAGGTAATTCATCAATCCAAACCTACAGTCTATGCAACTTGAAAAACATGGTCACATCAAAATTATCATCATTATCAACCTTCAGTAGCTCCCAAGTGCAATGTTTGGGAACCCATTCATGTGGATCATTGATTTACATTCAGTTCTCTTATTCGCTGTATTTGGCATCTCTAGTTTTCCCATATTTAACATCATTTGGGTGAACTTTTGTTCATCCGAGGTCACAATTTTCTCTGATTATTGCCATTTTTTGCCTCCATGGAATTTGAAACTTCCGGTTAGCCTGCGAATGGCAGAAGTTTCAGACTGCAAATCACTGTGTGACGTAGCTACCTAGGGGGTGGCTTTTTGCATGCAGGTGTTGTCCCACGAGACTCCAACAATCACTCTTCGCACTCACTCCATCTCTGCAATAGCTTACGAAACTATTTCAATAGGGATATAGACATCTTAGGCACAGTACTTCAACTTGTGGAGCAGTGTCTTAATGAAAAGAAAGGCTATGCCTACAACATATTTAGTATAAATGCTCCGCTCGCTACTAGGTTCAACCTACTTCCATATGAAACTCTTTATTCATCCAGACCTAAACTGAGTAGGCCTCCCTCAGTAGTAACTGTCTTCCATGTGGTCGCTAACACATTTTATATGGTATAGTTTGTAGCATGGGTGTATGAGTGACATCACGATACACACTATTACATGTACAAGCACTCAAGAACAGGAACCTCAATTTTAATATACCTGTGTACTTCAGTCGCTTTTACTCTTTAGGGACCTACACGCGCCCTTCTTTATATAGGTTTGCTTTTTTAAAAAAGTAAATTTATCTCACATAAGGTACCTTAATTTTAATATTGCCTCTTAAACAAACTAGATAAAAAAAATTGGAGCCTCAAGATCAGTGGACTCAAGTACAGACTACATAGCAGAAAGGCAGGATCCAGAGCATATATGTTTTGTGACCATGGAATAGCCATGTCTCGAAACAGCAACCTTTAGCACCAATCACCTAGCCAAAAATGGGAAAAGCACATACCAACTGTACCAAATCCTCAATCCTAAAAAGAATGGTTCCATGGAGGCAGGTATGCCTGAATGCCATAATCCACACGGGCAAATTTATTGTATTTATTCCACCACAAATGAGGTACTGCGTTCAGAGTTGTCCCAGATTGGCGACTGTACATATGTAAGTCCCCCAGAATATGAGATGCACCGAAAATATAGATGTTTTGTGATAACAGACACCAGATATGATGAAGAGAAATAAAAAGAAAAACTTAATTTTTGAAAACTTTTTCCAGTATTCCCAGCTGCTGATCTTTTAATTGATATTATAAAATTGTAATGCAGTTTCCTGTATCACTTGTCCAGTGTCAGTCATCATGATGAAAGTTGACCACTTTTTTCCCAAAGACTACTAAAGCATTTACATTTTTCACTCCTAGTTAACCAGGTCCAGCTGGGTTTTCAAGACTTTTTACAGGTTGAACTTAACTAAAATAACTATACATATATATATATATATATATATATATATATATATATATATATATATATATATATAATATATATATATATATATATATATATATATATATATATATATATATATATATATATATATATATATATATATATGTATACTGTATTTTACATTATTTACGTCGCAGAGGAAACTTCCAATCCTTGTCTAGCCTTGACACTTTCATGGAAAAGTCAGCTTTTCACAGCAAAAACGATGATACAATATCACCAAATGCCATACCTCCTCGAGCACATGGCAGGACGATGTTGACAAAAAAGATGTCACTTCCGCTACTGGTTGCGA
Organism: Hermodice carunculata; assembly: GCA_964020975.1. NCBI lineage: Eukaryota > Metazoa > Annelida > Polychaeta > Eunicida > Amphinomidae > Hermodice > Hermodice carunculata. The sequence goes on along the minus strand of OZ026612.1, from coordinate 71,617,127 downwards.
TGGAGCTCATGCACAAATTCTTGTCGAGGATGACAGTTATGGCTGTCAAAGCAGACAGGTAATCGATAAATTTGCATTTAGGTCTGCTACAGCGAATATATTGATGCCACGCATATGAAAACATACCGCTGAGATTACAAGGAATCAAACGGTGGTTGGATTTTATCTGGGATGGTGGAGAAATTGCAGTCAACAACATAGGGTCAACTACCTGGATCTACGGGGGTCACGCTGGAACCTAATCTCAATAACAATGGGTTGGGTTCCCTGGAGCTAGGTTTCACCATGTCATGGCATCAGAGGACACTGACCTGCTACTCTCTACTTGGTGGATACAAGTGTGTATTCCCATGGAGGAATAAACTAGTTTATTCCTCCATGGTATTCCCATATTAAATAGGCCTTTTTGGATGCAAATTACTCAGAGCCAGACATACATTTCGATTTGCAAATCACTGATGCTTTTAAACTATACTCTGTTCTATTAGTACAAATACATGGGGTTTGATAAAAAATTGATATTCGGCATGTGTACTTTTGTTTTGACTCCTGTAGTCCAACATGTTTTACATAGAATATATAGGTTGCTGCGGGTTTGTTTGACCCTACTTCTTGTTGTCAATGCATGCTGTTCACACCTTTTGATTGACTGACTGCCTAAATTGCCAGGATGGTGAATCCAAGAATGATGAACCTACATCTCCACATGGAGCTACGTCGTGGTAGCTCCATGATCTCCACTCACCACTTGGGCGATAAAAGGGTACTCTCAACTTTACAAAACTTGACAGCCCGTGTTTCGCCACCAACATCTTCTGGCTTAGCATTCTATCGATAAAGTAATTAAAACTCAACACAAACCTTGCTTTTCTTCAAACAAACTTATTACTCGAGTGAATTTCCCGTAACCGAGCCTTCGTTGTCGCAGCTTCCTTCACAACGCCAACTGAAGATGTAAACTTGACCTTGATTGGTTAGATTTCCATTTATCCAATGGCACTTAATCTTTCAAAAGTCCACCTCTTCATCAATACGCATCTGCCATCTGGCGATGGTGACGGGAATCTGTACTCAAACATCCAAGTTGCACGGAACTATATCGGAAAGGCAGAGGGAGAAGAGGGAGGGAGGATACTCCCCTTATACGCTTATGACTATTTCCATTATTTTAGGGAATTTCTTGTCCCATGGCTAGAAATCATTTATTTTTGCATCCTAATATGTCCTTCATATATTTTTTCGCAGTGACTATTTTCACCGTACGGTGAGAATAGCGTTTTGTCTATTTTCACCGTACGGTCAGAATAGTGTTTTGTCTATTTTCACCGTACGTGATGATAGAGTTTGGTCCATATTCGTTGTACGGTGAGAATAGGGGCTGCTCTATTTCTACCGTGCGGCAATAGTAGAGAAGTCAACCAGGGAAGAATATTTTGGAAAAGCATTGTGTCATGATATGGCACACAATGAGAATTGCAACCAACATTTGCTGAAT